>MJUU01063949.1:0-16724 GCA_002080025.1 Modiolus philippinarum
TATGACGTGACGGAAGTCACGTGACCGGAAGCGGAAGTCACGTGACCAGAACACGAAGTGTTTTTACTGCGCATGCGCAACCGGAAGTAGGTATATATCTACTGGTTGTAGCCATGTTGATAGGAAATGAGGTGTTGAAACAACGGGTTGTTGTATGATCTTTTTACATAACGCATGCGCAACTGGAAGTGGGCGTAGCCCAGATGTAAACCGGAAGTAGGTATTTATCTACTGTAGGTAGCCATGTTGATAGGAAATGACGTGTTGGAACAACACGTGGCCCCGTAGGAGTGTTGTAAAGCGTCATTACATGACGCATGAGTGACCGGAAGTGGGTGTGTATCTACTGTACGTAGCCATGTTGACCGGAAATGACGTGTTGGAACAACACGTGACCCTGTAGGGGTGTTGTGTGACCTTACAACAGTGTACATGCGCGACCGGAAGTGGGCGTAGCCCCAGGTATATACCGGAAGTCGGGTATTTTCACTAGTCGGAACGACTCGGGCATGTTCATTCAGATGTTCATATAGTACTATACCCCTTTTCAATGTTATTCATTGTATTTTCTTCCCTTTTCATCCAATTTTTAGTTATTTCTCCCTTTTCTATTGTTTCAACCCCCTTTTCAATGTTGTTCTGCAATCCAATGTTTATACTAATATCCTTTTTTAAATGTTTTAATAGTATTTTGCCCCTTTTCAGTATTGTTCTTATTTTCTTCCCTTTTCATTCAATTTCTCCATTGTCCCACCCTTTTTAAATGTTGTAATAGATTTATATACCTTTTCAACCCCTTTTCAATGTTGTATTTCAATCCAATGTTTAGACTAATATTCTACTCTTTTTAAATGTTGTTATACCTTTTCAACCCATTTTCAGTATTGTTCTTTGTATTGTAATCCAATGTTTGACTTAATTTCCTCTTGTCTAACCCTTTTCATGTGTGATTTTCTTATGTTCTACCTTATTTTATAATTATGTCCCTTTTTCATCCAATTCTTGGATTTCCCCTTTCCTGCCCAATTTCTATACTGTCGTCTGCTATTGCTATTTTGTTCCCTATTATATTTATTGATTATCTCCCTTAGAGTTTTGTCCCTTCTTTCTCTAGTAAAATCTGCTATTGCCTTTCTATTTTCCCTTTTTCACAATATTTCATGATCATCTTTATTTTATCGAACCTCTAACCCATGACAACTTTATATTCATTTATTATTTTTATTTGAATGTTATTCTGTTATTTTTTCGAACTATTAGAGTTGTGTTCATTTTTTTTAATTTATTTTGAATATTATTTTTTTTTCTAATAATTAAGATTCCCAACACATACACCCGACCTAAACTACTTTATTGATGTTGTTTACCCAGTTTCTTAACCTTTTACCTGAACTGTTTTTAATGATATATTTTGCTAGATCTATTGTATTGTCATTATATGCGAGAGCTTACTTAAGTCACTCTGCATTTCTCCAGGCTTGTGACTGGCTATAACCGTATAGTTATAGGCTGCATTACCCCTTTTCCTTCTTTTTTTCTTCATCTTTTATTCTTTTCTTTTATCTTTTCTGTTCTTTTTTTTATTTTTTTTATCTTCTTTGTTTTGTTGATACTCATTGGGGCTTTGTCTCATTCGTTGTGGTGATGACTTTCTTGGCAGTATAGTCTTCTTGTAATTTTTTGCGGTCCTTTTTCACCTGTTTGTTCAGTTTGGCCCATTCGGTATAAAAATCGGTACACATTTTACAAATCCACCTCTTATTGTCGAATTCAGAGCATTTCTTTATTTCTTGACATTTGGAGCACTTCTTTTTCTAGGGTTTTAAATGCATGGTGTCAGTGTTGATAAAAAGTAAATCTGGCCGGATTTTCCGCCGATATCCAGGTTTCGACTCTTCTTTTTCTTTTACATATTTCTTCATTCCAGTAGGAGTAACGACGTCGATGCACGACATTTTGTCCGATACGTTCGAGAGTTGGGAATCAACTGACAAAATTTTTAGTTGTATGTTCTTTTATTCATTTTCGGAGGTGATTTGTTTCAATAATGAATTATCCATTTTATTTACAGTTTGCAGCGTAGAATGCATCAACTAGTCTGTGTTTCCATTTCTCAAGGCCTTCATAATGCTTCTGGAGATTTTTAGCCTTCACCAAGATGGCGTAGACCTCAGCGGGACGTGATGCAAACAATAATTGCATATGAATTTTGTCCATTTTTTCTTTTTAACTTACTGCAAAATGTCAGTCTGCCGACTGAGGAAGCCGGTCGATCGCTGCTTTATATAGTCCAAGTCGTTTGTCTCGATGGTTGTGATTGGATGTTTTATTTTTGTAAGACGGCTTCTGATTGGTTGAATTTACTGCTTTTTGATTGGTCCGTACACCTTCAATCCACTTTTTGTCTCAAAAATGATTACTATCGGTATGATACATTTTCATCTCCTTTTATTAGCTTATCTGTAACCTAGAGTAACTATAACCTGTTGGAACTGTACCCCAAAGTACTGTTTCCATAAAAGTATTTCTATAAACTTAGCAGCATTGGCTAAACCTCAGTATGTTGCTAGTACATAAACTAAACTATTTTATTTAATCTTATCCCTGTTACATAGCCCTAACCTCAACCTTTATGTTCCAGTGTTGTTAGGTAAGTAATGTTGTATTTGTCGTGATATGACTTTAGTGCTGTTTGTATTTACCAGAGTTATTTGAACCTAATTATAAGTTTTCGCTTGATGTGTATTTTTTTTCTTTCTTTTTATGTGATACTTTGATAACGGATTTTACTGTCTAGCGTCAACCTAATTACTTTCCATTGTGAACTTCATATTTTTCAATTTGTGATTTGGTTGGTATTTTATTTGGGATTTGGTTTCTGCATTCATTTTGGATCTACAAACAACAAGATATTAACAGATATGCATTTTTTTATTATCTCCGTCAGTTAGACAGACACGGGTCGGAGATCCACATGCTTCCTGTACAATATGTATTTAAGTTAATGTTTTCATTTCAAATGTTCACACTGTAGTACGTGTTCGATTTTCCATACCAATTGTCCCGGGCATAGTTGGCCCACCTGCATAGTAGGTAATTGAATAGGTAAGTCCAATCCTGGGCACTGAATTGTGGTCTGTACTAAATCGTGCTGTTCCATCTCAACTATCACCTCTTCTAGAATGGAGTCTATTATGTTGCGTAGATCAAGAAAGAAGTCCTGAACGTTTTTAACTGTTAGTGTATAACACGTTAGGTGCCACCTGTTTTTACTTGATTATATACTCCCCATTATTACAGTCTGTTGGCTTGTGTTCTGGTTTAACTTTGTGCTTCTCTTGTTGATGACATATGGGTAAAGGGTTTTGGTTGTGGATTCTCATATGTCGATTACGACTGTATTTTCTAGAAAATGTCTTCTCACATATTCCACAACTAAATCGGTGTTGGTTGTCACGACGATGATGTTCACTGTTATACATCTGTAACGACAAAATATTAGTTAGTCATAATATTTAGTTATAGACAATATACTTAGTTATGAATATTGATTAGTGATGGGTAATTATTGTACTAACCATTTACTTTAGGTATCTTTGCTTTCGAACTGGTAAACATTGCAGTCTGGCGACTGAGGAAGCCGGTTGATGGCACCTTTATATAGTGCAAGTCATTTGTCTCGACGGCTGTGATTGGTTGTTAATTTTTGTCAGACGGTTTCTGATAGGTTGTTTTTTCCTGCATTCTGATTGGTCAATCCATTGTAAATGGAGGCTTCTGATTGGTTGAATTTCCCGCAATTTGATTGGTCCATATTATGTACAGCTTCAATCCATTTTTTGTTGTATAATTGTGTTCGAATTTCCTGTTTCAGTTTGTATTTTCATGTCAAAGTTTACATTTCTTTTCATATTTCTGTTCATATTTCATGTTTTAGATCGTATTTTCGATGAATTTATCGCAGTTTTGTTGTCTTAACCGGCCTTTTTACAGGATTTTTTGCTGCTGCTGCTGCTGCTTCTCGTCCATACTGGGGTCTGCTGCTGCTGCTGCTGCTTCTCGTCCATACTGGGGTCTGCTGCTGCTGCTGCTGCTGGTAGATTGATAGGCTATTGTGGTGGTGGCGGCGGCGGTGATGGTGGTGGTGGTGGTGAATTTAAGGTATCTGGGTGGTGGTGGTGGTGAATTTAAGGTATCTGGTTGGTGGTGGTGGTGGGATAATAGTCTATGGTGGTGGTGGTGGGATTATAGTCTATGGTATTGGTGGTGGTGGTGGTGGTGTTGGGCTATGCCTGTGTTGGTGGTGATGATGGTGGTGGTGGGATAATAGTCTATGGTGGTGGTGGTGGTGGTGGTGTTGGAGAAATAGGAGATGATTTTGGTGGTAGTGGGTTGTGATTGGGATCGGTAATGGTGATCGGTGGTTTATCACTTTATCCTTTTGGGCATAATAATAACAAACCCTGACAATGCATTTTCATTTTTTATTTTATTTAAACAAAGTCACAGTAACAATCTAATTTTTCTGTCTTTACATTATTGTCAATTTAAGTTTTCTCTCTTCAGTGCTGGTTCTTCTTTCACTAGTATGTCCATCTTCTTAATATCCACTTGGTTGGACTCTGTAACTACCTTCATCCGTTTCAGTTCTGGTTCTTTGTCTTCAAACACAGCTATCATCTTTTCAAGTCTCTGTTTTGCATCTTCAAACATTTGATCTAAAAATTGCAAACTTGATACCGGTAGATGCTGAGCATTCTTCAATGGCTGTATAATATAAAGTCCAGTCTCCTCCTGCTAATCCACATCCAATTTTGTAGGGTAACCCTACAGAACAGATTTTCAATGATTTTAAGCACTGCAAACAACTTTGAAACCAGCAGTATCTATTTTCGTAGGTATCTTCATACGTTAGTATGTGACGACGAGCTTGGTCAACAGTTCCATAGTCCCACTGACTCAAAAAGCATACAACATCTGGCTGTAGGGGTTTAGGTGACCTCAATACTTTTATCGTTCCTGGAATTCCTCTGTCTTCTTTGATTGCTAAATTCCGGCTTCCCTCTCCTCTACGTGTAGAATATATATCACCCCATGGAAACTTTTCAGCTATCTGTCGTGATAATCCATGCGCCTTGATGCAAAGACAATTCACTTGATGAACAATAACATCTACATTTTCTGCTTTCAATAAATCTCGGTCAACAATATTTACACCCATTCTGTCTTTATTGGCTTCAGTCTGTTCTTGTACTCCTTTTATATTCTATGTCTATTGTCTCCATAGCTGTAATTCGTCAGGTAATATTTGGAAAACGCCCTCTGATTGGTTAGTTTCCTGCATTCCGATTGGTCAATCCAGTAGGTAAACACAGTTTCTGATTGGATTAAATCCATACATTTTGATTGGTCCACATTCTGTACATCTTCAATCCACTTTTTCCAAGTCTTCTATCAACTGATGATGAGCTGCCCAGATCTCTGTTGCTATACTTTTGTATTCATTACAATAGGTTTGAGTGAACACATATAATACATATATCCGTCCAGCATTCATTACCCCATCTTCAAACATGGTATGCACGATCTGCTTGTAGACCTCCAGACTGCCCATGACGAATTAAATGAGACATCTATGTGCAACTATTTTGAAATTTTATCTGACTTCTTATACCATGGATAACTCTAACTTAACACTAGCCATATTTAACCCTATCTCTATCTATAATTTAACTATAACCCTAACCCAATCTAACTCTTACCCTTACCGTAATCTAAACCTAACTGTAACCTATCCATAATATAACCTTGATTCTATCTATAATCTAATTCTAACCCCAACCTTACCATAATTTAGCTCTAACTCTATCTATCATTTAACTTTAACCCTAACCTTACCATAATTTAACCCTAGCCCTTACCATAATCTAAACCTAATTCTAACCCTATCTATAATTTAACCCTAACCCTTGCCATACTCTACCTTCATAATCTAAACCTAACTCTAACCCTATCTATCATTTAACTTTAACCCTAACCTTACCATAATTTAACCCTACCCCTTACCATAATCTAAACCTAATTATAACCCTATCTTTAATTTAACCCTAACCCTTGCCATACTCTAACTTCATAATCTAAACCTAACTCTAACCCTATCTATAATTTAACCCTTACCTTGCCATACTCTACCTTTACCTATCTGTTATTTTACCATAACCATAATTTAACCCCAACCCTATCTATTATTCTAGTATTATCCTTACTTACCCTATTTCTAGCCCTTAACCTAGCACCAACCCTAAATTTATCCCTAACCATAATTTAACACTAACCCTAATCATAGCAGTAGTAATTTGTATTCTGTCTCTGCCAACTGTAAATAAAATGGATAATTCATTATTGAAACAAATCACCTCCGAAAATGAATAAAAGAACATACAACTAAAAATTTTGTCAGTTGATTCCCAACTCTCGAACGTATCGGACAAAATGTCGTGCATCTACGTCGTTACTCCTACTGGAATGAAGAAATATGTGAAAGAAAAAGAAGAGTCGAAACCTGGATTTCGGTGGAAAATCCGGCCAGATTTACCTTTTATCAACACTGACACCATGCATTTAAAACCCAAGAAAAAGAAGTGCTCCAAATGTCAAGAAAAAAAGAAACGCTCTGAATTCGACAATAAGAGGTGGATTTGTAAAATGTGTACCGATTTTTATACCGAATGGGCCAAACTGAACAAACAGGTGAAAAAGGACCGCAAAAAATTACAAGAAGACTATACTGCCAAGAAAGTCAACACCACAACGAATGAGACAAAGCCCCAATGAGCATCAACAAAACAAAGAAGATAAAAAAAAAATAAAAAGGAACAGAAAAGAATAAAAGATGAAGGAAAAGGGGTAATGCAGCCTATAACTATACAGTTATAGCCAGTCAAAAGCCTGGAGAAATGCAGAGTGACTTAAGTAAGCTCTCGCATATAATGATATATATAATGACAATACAATAGATCTACCAAAATATATCATTAAAAACAGTTCAGGTAAAAGGTTAAGAAACTGGGTAAACAACATCAATAAAGTAGTTTAGGTCGGGTGTATGTGTTGGGAATCTTAATTATTAGAAAAAAATAATATTCAAAAATAAATAAAAAAAAATGAACACAACTCTAATAGTTCGAAAAAATAACAGAATAACATTCAAATAAAAATGAATATAAAGTTGTCATGGGTTAGAGGTTCGATAAAATAAAGATGATCATGAAATATTGTGAAAAAGGGAAAATAGAAAGCAACAGCAGATTTTACTAGAGAAAGAAGGGACAAAACTCTAAGGGACATAATCAATAAATATAATAGGGAACAAAATAGCAATAGCAGACGACAGTATAGAAATTGGGCAGGAAAGGGGAAATCACTCTAAGAATTGAATGAAAAGGGAGATAATTATGTAATATAATAGGAATTAATTATATAATATAATGGGAAATAATAATACAACGGCAATAGCAGACGAAAGTATAGAAATAAGGCGGGAAATACCTCTAAGAATTGGATGAAAAAGGGACATAATTATAAAATAAGGTAGAACATAAGAAAATCATACATGAAAAGGGTTAGACAAGAGGAAATTAAGTCAAACATTGGATTACAATACAAAGAACAATACGGAAAATGGGTTGAAAAGGTATAACAACATTTAAAAAGAGTAGGATATTAGTCTAAACATTGGATTGAAATACAACATTGAAAGGGGGGTGAAAAGGTATATAAATCTATTACAACATTTAAAAAGGGTGGGACAATGGAGAAATTGAATGAAAAGGGAAGAAAATAAGAACAATACTGAAAAGGGGCAAAATACTATTAAAACATTTAAAAAAGGATATTAGTATAAACATTGGATTGCAGAACAACATTGAAAAGGGGTTGAAAAGGTATAACAACAATAGAAAAGGGTGAGACAAGGGAGAAATAACTAAAAATTGGATGACAAGGGAAGAAAATACAATGAATAACATTGGAAAGGGGTATAGTACTATATAAACATCTGAAAGAACATGTCCGAGTCGTTCCGACTAGTGAAAATACCCGACTTCCGGTCTATACCTGGGGCTACGCCCACTTCCGGTCGCGCATGTACACTGTAGTAAGGTCACACAACACCCCTAGGGGGTCACGTGTTGTTCCAACACGTCATTTCCGATCAACATGGCTACGTACAGTAGATACACACCCACTTCCGGTCACTCATGCGTCATGTAATGACGTTTTACAACACTCCTACGGGGTCACCTGTTGTTCCAACACGTCATTTCCTATCAACATGGCTACCTACAGTAGATAAATACCTACTTCCGGTTTACATCTGGGCTACGCTCACTTCCGGTTGCGCATGCGTTATGTAACAAGGTCATACAACACCCCTACGGGGTGACGTTGTTTCAACACGTCATTTCCCATCAACATGGCTACAACCAGTAGATATATACCTACTTCCGGTTGCGCATGTGCAGTAAAAACACTTCGTGTTCTGGTCAAGTGACTTCCGCTTCCGGTCACGTGACTTCCGTCACGTCATATCCGGTCTACGTCACTTCCGGCACCACCTCGCACCACCTCGACAAATACGACTTTGTTGGTGCCCATATACTACTCATGCCCTTGAAAGCAACTGCGTAAATGCTTGTCTATAGGGATATACATCTGCTAATATTAATGCAAGCATTGTATTAGCTTCTATATTACTATCTTAATTTTAAAAGTCTTGGAATATTTCAGATCGTTGCAGAATATGAAAGAGCAGTCATTTTTCGACTTGGACGTGTATTGCCAGGCGGGGCAAAAGGACCAGGTTGGTATATAAACACGTGATACAGGGTTAGAGCAGTAGAAAAAGACTGATTCTCCTTAGGAAAAAGGAGTTCACAACCTTATCGTTGGCTATCAATATCATGTTGTCCCTGTTGTAGTGTAGTACAAGAAGGAAAAAATGATGAGAGAAAACACAATGCAACGGCGGTAGAATGCCGAAGGACCAAGGGATTGGTATAAATTACTCAAATCTAAGTCCAAAGACATTACCAAAACGAAAACGCAGAAAAACGATGACGTTAGAGTAGAAAGCTTTAAAAAGAGTTTCTTTTTTATTGCATATGAATATGATATGCACTTAAATTACGTTCTGCTGACCAAAGCTGAATATTTATCCTTTCTTTAGACCGTTTAATTTCAGCTTTTGACACATTCTTAATTACCAGAATATCCGGTATCTGAAAGATATTCTCCTTTTTATACCCCCGCTTCAAAGGAGGGGGTATACTCTTTTACCTCTGTCCGTCCAGAATTCCGTCATTCCGTCCGTCCGTCACACATATTTTCGTGGCATTTTTCTCAGCAAGTACAGTTGACAGTCACTTAATATTTGGTATGTTGCATCAGTATGGGGTTCTATACTGCGCCTCCCTTTTCGGCCATATTGGATCATCACTTCCTGTTTACCGACTTTGTGCCTTTTTTACTTTCATTTTCAAAATTGTGACTTTTTCGTCACATTTTTCTCAGCAACTACACATGACAGCCACTTGATATTTAGTATGGTGCATCAGTATGGGGTCCCATACTGCGCCTCCTCTTTTCGGCCACATTTGATAACCACTTCTTGTTTACCGACTTTGTGCCTTTTTTACTTTCATTTTCAAAATTGTGACTTTTTCGTCGCATTTTTCTCAGCAACTACACATGACAGCCACTTGATATTTGGTATGGTGTATCAGTATGGGGTCTTATACTGCGTCTCTCCTTTTCGGCCATATTGGATCACCACTTCTTGTTTACCGACTTTGTGCCTTTTTTACTTTTATTTTCAAAATTGTGACTTTTTCGTCACATTTTTCTCAGCAACTGCACATGACAGCCACTTTATATTTAGTATGGTGCGTCATTATGGAGTACTTACTTCACCTCCCCTTTTTGGCCATATCGAGTTTACCAACTTTGTGCCTTTTAACCGTCATTTTCCAAATTCTGACTGTTTCATCGCATTTTTCTAAGAAACTGCTTATGACAGCTATCTGGTATTTGGCATGGAGCTTCTGTTTAGGGTACTATACTGAATCTCCCTTTTGCAGCCATATATTGCTGTTTACAGACTTTGTGATTTTTTTTACTTTCATTTTCAAGTTGAACTTTTTCGTTACTCTTTTCTTGGCAACCACACATCCAACTGTGTATATGCCTTTATTGTGTCCACACTTGTATTGTCCACACCTGTATTGTGTCCACACACACTTAATTTTGCACTTACCATATTGATTCAGGGTTCAATGAGCGGGGGTATAACTGGCTGCCATTCGGCGACAGCTCTTGTTATTTCCTGACTTGTAATCTACTCGATTCTGTTTATATTCATGCAAGGCCGTTTAGATGGCAATTTGAAAGCTCGACAATCATGTCACAGTCTGCTCCATTTGCCACAGATTAGTATTTTTTTTCAAACGTTAGTCCGGCGAAACTACAATGTAGTAAGAACTTTTAATTTGTAAAATAATTTCCATGTCTACATGGCCTTACATCATCATCATGGTAGATTTTTTTTTTCTATTTTTTTTTTCGAACTAATAAAATGGTATTCTGACTATTAAATCTGTTATTTCAACTAGTCCAACTGGTAATGAAAAAAGTTTTTGGAGCAGACTGACTAAAGACAGGCTTGAGTATAACATAAAACTTTAACATAAAGATACCCATAAATTAGTAAGGCTGAAATGTATTGTTTTTAGTTCAGGTGAGCTATTGCCATCACTTGTCGTCCGTCGTCCGTCCGTTGTTAGCTCACTTTCAAAAATCTTCTCCTCTGAAACCACTGGGTAAAATTGAACCAAACTTTAATTGAATAATCACTAGGGTATCTAGTTTCAAATTTGTTATTTTGTATGTCTTAGGTCAAACAACATGGCTGCCGTTACTAAAAATAGAACATAGGGGTAAATTACAGTTTTTGGCAAATAACTCAAAAATCGTTACAGATATCAAAAATCTGACGAAGTAAAAATGATTAACATAAGAAGATCTACCCATGCTGAAATTTTGAAGAAAATCTGATGACCTGTCTAAGAGTTATTGCCCTTTTTCCATAAAATTTTCAAAATTTTGATGTTTTTTATTTTTTATTGAAAAAAACTATAACAGATGGAGGTTAAGTTTAAATTGCAAAAATGTTCAGCATGTTAAGATCTACCCACATGGATATTTTAAAGAAAATCCAAGTACCTATATATGAGTTGTGGCCCTTTATTGGTCAAATTTGTCGTGATTTTTTACTTTTTGTCCTATATTTCAAAAACGCTTTGAGATAGAGGACAAGTTTAAATTGCAAAAATGTTCAGCATGTTAAGGACTATATTTTATTGAACACGTTCAAGTTTTCCGACCACTTCCAAGATAGCCGCCAGTGGGGAACTTAGTTTACTATTTGACCTAATAGGAAAATTCATACAAAGAACTTCTTCTTGAGAACCACTGAATGAATTTGAACCAAACTTGGCATGAATGATGCTTATGAGGTGCTGACTAGGTGTACTTATTCTGGTGCTGATCCATCATCCAACATGGCCGCCAGCGGGGTATTAATTTTAACATTGGACTCTTTGGGAAAATGCATACAAAGAACTTCTACTTTAGAACCACTAAATGGATTAAAACCAAACTTTGCATGACTGATGTTTATGAGGTGCTGACCAAGTGTTATTACTTTGGTGCCAATCTGTCATCTTGCATGACCGACAGCATTGGACCCTATGGGAAATGCACACGAAGATATTCTAGAGAACTGCTGAATGGATTTAAAATCAAACATGACATGAATGATGCCTGTCAGGTGCTGACCAAGTGTCACTAGCTGTGAACTTAATTTAACAAAAGATCTTCTAGAGAACTGCTTAATAGATTTTATCCAAACTTTGCTTATGAGAAGCTGACCAAGTGTTGTTACTTCAGTGCTGATCCATCATTCAACATGGCTGCCAGCAATGAATTGGACCCTAAGGGGAAATGCATACAAAGATATCATGGAAAACCATTGAATGGATTAAATTTAAACATTGCATAAATGAAACTTGTGAGATTTTGACCAAGCTTGTTACTTTGGTGTTGATCCGTCTTCTGACATGGCCACTAGTAGCAAAACTTAGTTTAACGTTGGACCCAGTGGGAAATGCATAAAAAGATCTTCTCCTCTGCTTTACATTTAGATCATATTGGTTATTTGTTCTCTATCAGTTTTTAAACATCTTTGAGTTTATGGTCTTCCAAACGTTTAGATTTTATCTGCACTGAAGAGACATAAGTTGTCGAAATGTGCATATGCAGAATTTAAATTCACAGTATCTTCGGTATTAAGTCATCTGAAACTGCTTGAACAATTTCAGTAAAATTTTGATATGATTTTCCTTACATGTGACCCTCTTCAAAGTTTTATGTTAAATAGCTGCCAGTAGGGAACGTAGATTAACATAGGCCCCTTAAGTTTGGAAACTGCATTCAAAAATCTTCTCTGAAACTGCTTGAACAATTTTAATTAAATGTTATAAAAAGTTTCTGATTTTTATGTACATACACCACCAAAGATGGACCATCAATTGGGAATTATAGTGCTGCAGGACCCAGGTGAGCGATACAGGCTCTTGAGAGCCTCTTGTTTTCTCTTTATCAATGTAATTGTCCACTGACATGTATAGACTATTAGGGTACATTTAAACAACATGCTTAGTTTTTGCTTTGAAAGGCATTAATATGCTTCAAATCATAAAATTATACAAAAATAAATTGTTTAAAGATTCTTGGTTTTCCTAGCTCTTGCTGAAATAATTTTAGCCTACTTGTTTGTTAAATTCTTGATTTGCGATATATATACAGTAGACGTATTAATTTTCGTGTTGTACTAATTTCCACCATTATCGCGATTGTCTCTGGAACGTTGAAAAAAAGTTTTTGTGTAGAAAAAGCCTTTTAAGGATGGTCACTCCTCAGGTTTTTGAAACTGTCTCTGACTTTCGGAATTCTCTTGTTTTATACATTATTATGCATTGGAAATTTTGCACACTGACCCCAAATTTTGTTTTCAAAATATGATAGTATACATCTTCAATAGACTTCTGACAAAATTGGATGAAATTCTTGATATGCTCTCATGGAATTTCAAAGGTTGATTACCTTAATGCAAAGTGAATGAAAAGTCTAGAGAAGTTCGGTTTCCCGCCAAAATTTCAGGCCTTTCAAAATCAAAAACTACCACACTGACCTATCAATATTTTTGGCTTAAAATGATGTATGATCCATATACTAATAAATAAAAATAATAATTTTGAATCCTTGACTTAATGAACTTGAGGAGTGACCATCCTTAAACATTGAAAACCGTGAAGATTAATATCTGTTTTACAGCAAATATGTCGATCTTTCATTAACCGCGAAAAAAGCATCCGCGAAAATTAATACGTTTATAGTAATATGTCTCAAACATTTTTTTTATGTTACAGGAATGTTTTTCATTTTACCATGTCTTGACGAATTCAAAAACGTGGATTTACGTACTTCTTCACATGATGTTCCACCACAAGAGGTAAGACAACCTATACATATAGATTAGTTAACAATGAAAGGATATAGTTACGGTGTCTCAGTGGTATTATTCCGCCATTTTTGTCTAATAATTGTTCATTTAGGATTCATTTATTAAGAAATTTAGTAAAATAGTTATTTAAAATGTAAAGGAAGTTCCAAAATATTTAAAATTTATATTCCTTATCATTTTTAAAAACATTTTCATTACAAAAACAGGAACTAAAACACAGGAGCTTTAAATTTGTTGCTGGATCTGCAGATCACAAAAATAATGCAAGGGAAATAATTTGATAAAATAATTTAACAAACTAGATACCACCAGAGAAAGTAATATGTCGCAATTTATCTCTCTTATTTCAACGTTGACCCCTAATTTTTTGTTTTGAATATTTATAATCATTTCAAAACACATGCAAAGTATGAACAAAATCTATAATAGATTTTTCAAGCTATCCTCCCATATAATCATTTTCCTTATCATTTCTATGTAAAATATTTAAATTTTCAATTTCAGTTTTTGCGCTTAAATTTACGGTGACCCCCCAAATTTTATTTTACAATTTGAGCAATATTACAATTATGTTTCTACACAGAAAATTTCTCAAAATTCTATAATAGGAAATTAATACCCTGCAGACACCTTAAATGCAGAAGAGAAAAATATTCTTCAAATACTAGTACATGGTTAAACAAAGCAAAAGAACAAAGCTGCATCTTGAAGTCACCATAAGGCTTTGAACAATGAGCTTTGCTCATACCTCACAGTAATTTCAAGATGGCCTTTAACAACGGTTTGAAGCTGTATTAAAATGATTACTATTTTGGCTCTTTCAGTCCTCATGTTAAGTTCTACCATGATGAACTTTAATCCAGTAACCCTTTTCACGGTAGGGTCTTTTTGTAAAGCATTATTTAACTGTATCATGTTTCAAAATAATACTTTAGTTCCAAAATTTTTATCTGAATTCTTAAGACAGCTTGCAGGCTGATAGGGAATACTTATAGTTTTCATAACGAGAAAGAATTGTATATCGATGGATATCAACTAGAGTTATGTAATTTCATAATATTATAAACGAGCCTTTGGCGAGTTTATTATATTTGAAATTACATAACGAGAGTTGATATCAATCGTTATACAATTCTTTCGAGTTGTTAAAACTATTTCTCTTATGATGCTATGAATATTTAGTGCCGAACTGCTGTTTTTGTTTCAATAACAATACCGTTGCTAGGTAACATTAATCACGGCCAACTAGATTTAACAGTGGTCCAATAGAAACGTCGAAAAAATAATAGCACATCACGCGTGATATGTTATTACTTGGCGCCCGACCAATGAAATTCCTGTAAAAGCGATTCAACAAGTTCATATCTAACTCCAGCTTCAAAGTCTCGCTATGTACCGGAAATAACTATTCGTGCAAGGAACAGATAATGAGCGTGCATCATAAGAGAAAAAACTTATAACCCATAAGCAGTAACATCAAACTAGAATAGAAGGGCTGCGGATGGACATATATTCTTAGTTGTTGATATGTATTATGCACATTGGATTATTCAACAGATTTTAACCAAGGATTCGATGACGGTTGCAGTTGATGCTGTGATATACTATCGTGTGTTTGACCCCACAATGTCTGTGTGTAATATTGAAAACTATGATCTTTCTACAAAATTGCTAGCAGCTACCACACTCCGAAATGTCTTAGGAACTAAAGATATGGCTGAGCTCCTCAGTGATAGGGACAACATTGCCTTAACCATGCAGGTAAGATGCAGTTATTCTGTTATTTCAGGATAATGAAATCATATTTATACCCCACAAATAAGTTGCGGAGGGTATATAGTTTTTGAATGGTCCGTCAGTCCGTCCGTCATCAAGTGGGTACACCATTTGTCCGGATAACCCCTCTAACAGTTTTTAAGATAGGAATTTTAAATTTTGGAGGTTGATTGTGCACATATCAAAGATGTGCATAGTACTTGGATTTTAATTTTGGATAACTTTTCAGAAAAATACACATTGTTGAACTTTGTAATTTTGGGGTATAGTATTGCATATAGGGTACGTCATTTCTCCGGATAACTCCTCCTACAGTTTTTAAGATAGGAAGTCTCAATTTTGCAGGTTGATTGTGCAAATATCAAAGATGTGCATGGTACTTGGATTTTGATTTTGGATAATTTTTCAGAAAACTAGACATTGTTGAACTTTGTCATTTTTGCACATTATATTGCATATGTACATCAGTAGTCCGGATAACTCCTCCTACAGTTTTTAAGGTAGGAAGTTTTTATTTTGCAAGGTGGATTGTGCACATAATAAAGATGTGCATGCTACTTGCATTTTGATTTCTTGTAATTTTTCAGAATATTACACATTGTTGAACTTTGTCATTTTTGCTTATTATATTACATATAGGGTACATCATTTGTCCGGATAACTCCTCCTACAGTTTTTTAAGATAAGAAGTCTTAATTTTGCAGGTTGATTGTGCGCATATCAAAGATGTACATGCTACTTGGATTTTGATTTTGGATAATTTTTCATAAAACTAGACATTGTTGAACTTTGTCATATTTGCACATTATATTGCATATAGCATACATCATTTGTCTGGATAAATCCTTCTACAGTTTTTAAGATAGGAAGTTTTTATTTTGCAGGTTGATTGTGCACATATTAAAGATGTGCAATTACTTTGATTTTGATTTTTTCTAATTTTTCACAATATTACACATTGTTGAACTTTGTCATTTTTATACGCCCGTCTAATGACGGACGTATTATGGTATACCAATGTCAAATTGTCCGTCCGTCCGTCCATCTGTCCGTCCGTCTGTCGGTCTGTCTGTCCGTCCGTTTCATATGTCGCGCTCTGACTTGACAACCCTTTGGCCAATTCACTTCAAACTTTGTAGAAGTATTTTTTATGATGGCTTCACGATCTGTATACTTTTTCGTGAAATTTCGATATTTCTTGCAAGAGTTATGGGACTTAATTCGTCAATTTTAAGTCAATTTTTTACATGTCGCGCTCTAACTTGGCAACCCTTTTGCCAATTCACTTCAAACTTTGTAGAGGAATTGA
>MJUU01063950.1:3464-96877 GCA_002080025.1 Modiolus philippinarum
AAAAATAGTTTATTTTTTTAAATACATTAAAAAAAATAAATAAATATCCATGAACACTATTATAATTTATCTATAAAAATAGATTGATTTTGAAAATTTTAGATAATTATAAATAAAAGGAATTAACTTGTACATATACGGTAAAAAATCACTGTTATTAACTGAGTTGCACTGTCACAATCCGCCACAGTGCAACACAGTTATTTCAAATATTTTGGCTAACTGTCATGCACTGTTACAATCAAGGACAGTGCATGACAGTAACACCAAATACTGTCAATAACTGACATGAACTGTAACAATCCGGGACAGTGCATGACAGTAGTCGTAAAGACTGTCATTTACTGTGTGTTACTGTTACAGTACTGGAAGTTAATCACAGTACTTGGGTATTACTGTTAATGACTGTCCCCGATTGGCAGAGTTCTTGACAGTACTTAATAGATTTTTCACAGTACTACCACAGCAGAGAACAGTGAATGACAGTGAAAAAATCACTGTTCCTGGTATGGACAGTACTTTTTTCTGTTCATAATGTATACTTGTAAAATCTTCATGTCAACGGATCCCTAAGCCAATTTAACAGATTCATGCACAATGTCCTGTTCATATCCCCTATTGCGTAAAACATTTTGGTTGTGTCCCAGTTTTTCTGATTTTTAAATAAGTTAAAACCATTTTTTAAAAACAGTTCTGTAAAAATTATGATGAGAAATTCCCTTAGTATCAAATTGTTTTCGGGTCATGCCACATTTCTATATAAAAACAAATCAATAGGTAGACTTCTCTGATATTAAAAATTTACCTTGCGTAGATGAAAATTTACTGTTTATCAACATTCTAACCCCTTAAAAATACTGAGGCTTCATTCCGTGTATGGCACTCGATGACTATCCTTTGTAGTGGATTTTACACCCTATTTCGACATTTTTATGGAAATTAGTACTTCTGTTTTGACTACTTTTGGATTATGACTTTCCATTTTATTTGATTGTCATGCTGCTGATGAGAGGTAACTCCTTAAAGCAAGTGTACGGCATAACGAAGTTTAGTATTTATTCTGAAACTTCGGTATTTTAGTAGAATCTTATCTTCTATAAAACTTCTTAAATGTGTTTAAAATAATATGAATCCTGTGACCTTGTCCAAAAAGTTTGGATGCGTGAGTAAGGTTACGTTCATAACGTTCAAATCTCTAATACAGACAAAAAAAGGATTCTGAACAAATAAGAAAAAGGGGATAAACAAAACACGAAAATTGACTCTGAACAAATATAAACATGCTTCGCCCAAGTTGGCACCCCATGGTAGTTGGGGAGCAAGGGAGTGACCTTGATATCATTTTTGTCAAGAATACCGCTTATGTGCACGCTAGGGGCCTTCTTGATTTCGCTTGAGGGGTGAATATTGTTCACCTCTTTTTGAGGACCCTCAGGCGACATCAAGATGTAGACAGGAATAAAAGCTCTGTCCTTGATAAACTGGAGTTTTCTATGTATCGTGTGCGTTTTGTCACATGTACATTCATTCTATATCCTTTCATTTTTCCTATTAAAAACACTTAAGGAGGCTATCTCCTATGTTGTTTATATCAAGGGTTTCTTGAAATCTATTTTAATTAATGAAGTATTGTAGATTAAATAAAATTTTAAAAAGACATATACAGGCCCGTGTGCTTGTAACAGAGATACTGGCATCAATCATTTTGCGGGAGATGAGTTTCTCTGAATTTTCCCTTGATTTAATATCAAGACTTTTTTTGTCTAAAAGCTAGGAAGTTATATCAAGAATCTTATGAAAACTTTTCAGATGTCTAAATTTAACCTACAGAAGACTTTCATCAAATAAAAAGTGAGGGTTAGTGTGCACAGTTCCTTAACCCATTGAACAGTAGAAAATCAGAGGAGTCACGAAATCTGACAAAGATTCGAGAAAAAAACCAGAGGCTCCGATGAGCCTGTATCGCTCACCTGCTTTTCATTTGCCACAATCAAGCTACATTTGTAACATTGTAAGTTATACAGTTGAACTTCAGTCTCTCCAACCTTGTTAGCTCAAACACAACCAATATCTTGAACTGTATTTAAAGTCTGATCATGTTTTACTATATGTCTTTGTTGGGCTTTTTA
The DNA here is from genome assembly GCA_002080025.1 of Modiolus philippinarum. Taxonomy (NCBI): domain Eukaryota; kingdom Metazoa; phylum Mollusca; class Bivalvia; order Mytilida; family Modiolidae; genus Modiolus; species Modiolus philippinarum. The sequence goes on from MJUU01063950.1 coordinate 5,594, forward strand.
CCAAAACATTCTTGCTACGGACCACTTTTGACACCAGTTTTGAAGTCGAGACATCATTTTGTAAATGGCGGTCAACGACAATTTTTTACACCATAAAGTCGCAACATCAATATCTATTTGGAAACCAAATTTTATTTTAGTCGGACAATGTTGAATTTTCCGGCCTTATACCGTGGCCATTTTGAAAATGGCAGGCAGCGAACAGTGTTTAACATCAGTTTTGAAGTTGTCCCATTTATATCTATTTGGAAGCCAAATTTCATTGAAATCAGACAATGTCGAATTTTCCCACATCAAAACCTATTTGGACACCAAATTTCATTGAAATCGGACAATGTTTAATTTTCCCGCCTTTTTTGGCAGCCATTTTGAAAATGGCGGTCAACGAACAATTTTCAACACCGGTTTTGAATCACAACATCAATATCTATTTGCAAGCCAAATTTCATTGAAATCGGACAATGTTGAATTTTCTCGCCTTTTTTTGGCGGCCATTTTGAAAATGGCGGTCAACGAACAATTTTCAACACCGGTTTTGAAGTCACAACATCAGTATCTATTTTGAAACCAAATTTCAGTGAAATCGGACAATGTTAAATTTTCTCGCCTATTTTGGCGGCCATTTTGAAAATGGCGGTCAAGGAACAATTTTCAGTATCAGTTTTGAAGTCGCCACAGCATGGCAAACATTTCATCAATTTACACTTAACCTTCATCTTCTATAGTTTTGGAAAGAAAAGATGAAAATACGAAAATTTCAAAAATTCTGTGAAAAAGGGCAAAGCACCTACAAAGGTTTATGGGTTTTCTTCAAAATTTCAGGGTGGGTAGATCTTGATATGCTGAACATTTTTGCAATTTACACTTTTTGAAATAAAAAATAAAAAATGCAAAAATTTTGAAAATTTAATGGAAAAAGGGCTAAAACTCCGAGATAGGCTTTTAGATTTTCTTCAAAATTGTACAGTGGGTAGTTCTCATCATGCTGATCATTTTTACTTCAGACAGATTTTTTATATATGTAACGGTTTTCGAGTTATTAGCCAAAAACTTAAATTTACCCCATGTTCTATTTTTAGCCACAGCAGCCATGTTGGTATTGCGATCTGCACCAAAATCACAAACTTTAGTCTCCTTATGCCAAGGAAAATTTGTTTTTAGTTTGGTTTCATTTGACCCAGTGGTTTCAGAGAAGAAGATTCAAATGTAAAAGTTTACGGACGGACGACGGACGCCAAGTGATGGCAAAAGCTCACATGGCGTTTGGCCAGGTGAGCTAAAAATGAGTGAGTCACCTTTAATTCGAATAATATAGATGATGATATTGACCAGGATTTAGATGTTATATTCAATATGGATTCTTATCAATTAAAGATATTGAACTGCAGCATTTCAGAAGATGAAATAAGGTCCCCAAAACGGCCAAGCGCCGAGTTACGATTATAAGATAAACAAATACTTAAAGAATATAATGAATGATTAATTCATTATGGATTTTTGAAAATTCTAATTCCAAAAAAGTAAGCATGTTCAACACGGCGGGTTTCTTATAAGAAGCTGAAGATGCTTACTCTACCGGTGCACCTGATCTCACCCATGTTTTTTTATTGGGTCCGTGTTCATCTTTGTATATATGTGTCTTCATTTTCTTTTCTGCTTCGTGCTCATGTTGAGTCTTTATTTCTTTGTTTTTCCGTTGTTGCCATTGTCCTTGGATTGTTGGTTTTGGACTGACGGTTCGGTGCTAACTTATTTATTACCGATATATGTAAAATTTTTAACTACATTTTTTAGTAGTGTAATTCAATATATTATTAAGGCCATATATAACAGTAAAGATGATCCAACGGATAAGGATGATTTTATGGCTATTTGCCTCAATTCATATCTTAAAAAAGTTTTTACATCGATCTTTAGCACAGGACTTAGATAATGTTGGGCTTAATAAATTATTCACTGGGAGGATTAAGAAAACAGTACTAGGCACATGACAATATTAATTTTTGTTTTACTCTATCATCTACCTTTACAGTTCTCCTGGAAAAAATGTTTTGTGCTCTCATAGATTTCAAGTAAGCCGTAACGGTTTGGCGGGTGAGGTTTTATCAAATTTACTACGAAATACTGTTACAGGAAAAACGTTCAGATTGATTAGAAATACGATAAGGATATAAAGTCATGTGCTAATTTGGAAATAGTACAACAGACTTTTCAAATGCGGAATTATTGTCCAGCAAAGGGAAAATATTCCTTTCCTATTTGCTATATATCTCAATGATTTAGATAACAACATACCGAAGTTACTGTAAATTTATTTTCTGCATATACGCATTTCGACAACTTATGTCTCATCAGTGCAGATCAAGGACAGAGCTATGTATGAGGGAGATACTCCTTAGTTTTAAACATAACTTTGTAAAATTTAGATATTGCAAATTTTAATACAATCGGTTTTCGGGTCAGCAGTGAAGTTTATTAGAAGATGCAAATTTTTTTCGTGATCATGAGTTGCTAGTTCATTTTATTATATAGACGACGGTGAAAGATTGAAATTTCTCAGTGAAATAAAAGTGATTATTAACTGTGAATTATTTTCCATTATTTCACTCTAGGAAGTGACGTCAAAATAGACGTCGTCAACGTTGTTGTTAAGTGAACGTCTCAGCGGATTAACATGGAAAACGTAGTTCATGAAAAGAATCTTGAATTAAACCATTAAATATGCGAGAACTGATCTATATAATAAAAACAATAACTAATCCTAGATTCTGATTATGGAAAATATTCAACTAATGATCGAAAAACATTCGTGAATTGCTGCGTTGTTCGATCATTCGTTGAATATTTTGCGATAATCGGAATATTGGATTAGTTATAGTATAAATACGCAGATGACACCGTCATATTTGCTGATGCAGAAGCAGACTTGAAAAAAGCTTAAATTCACAATGAAGGGATATGGGGTAAATACAAATGAGGCAAAGTTTCTTCTAATACAAGGTAAAACTAAGCAACAGAAAAACATTTTATTATTGTTCTTCAACTATAACTCAGAACAAGGTTTAAACCACGAGCTTAACTTAAACCTCATAGTAAGTTCAAGACGGCCCTTAGCACCGGTTTGAGAGGAATTCATTGCGAAATCACAATGAGGCCTCCAAAATAAGCATTACTTATACCTCATAGTACGTTTAAGACGCTCCCATGCACCGGCTTGATCGAAATTTATTGCTAGATGTCGTGCAACGCTACATCCATGTCTTTTTTTACCCTTTCATCCAAACATAAACATTTTTGGCAAAGTTCTCTTACAATGGCTGCCACCCATTGTTTTTTTTTAATTTTATTGTATGGATTGAAAGATAAGAATTAATGTAAGTAAGGCATAAATTGATGTATATTTTTCCAACAGGAAAGTACAAGCTCCTTATTAGTTTTAACTATTTGAAGAAAACATAGAGATGAGAAATTCATACACTCATGTTGGTGTTATTTTTAATTTCATTGGCAGATTTTGTAAAGCTAGGGCTAAAAAAACAACGGCAGTAGAATACCAAAGGAACAAAGGACTAGTATTTACAGAAATCGAATTCCAAAGACATGGCAAAAAGAGAACACAGAAAACAAGTAAGTTGATCAAATTCAGAAATATTTGTATGCATTAATTCATTAGCACAAATTAATTATTTTATGCGCTGGTAAATCCTTTTCTTCAATATTCATGTAAAATTTGGGGTTGCGAAAGATTATTGAATATCGAGAAAGTTCACCTCCAATTTTGTAAAAGATTCTTCCACTACAGATTTTATGGTTTGAGAATCTGGGAGTTATCCACTTGAAATTGAAATAAAAATCAAAATAATAAGATTTTGGTAGAAATGAACTTCATATATTGAAATTCTGTCCGGAATGTTTTTTATACGGAAAATAACATGTGTATATGATAGTGGTGATGGCTGTTTTAAATTCATGTGTTATGTGGGGACAATTTTTATCATACAGGTCTGATTGATATCTTGGATCTAAATGACCGTTTTAACTTAAAACAAATACAAAATATTTACGAAAGGATATGGAGTAGATGAACATGAGACCATAACACATATTTTAACTCCGACTGCAATAATTTTAATGAGCTGTATGGCCATTTCGGATTTCAATTCCTCATCAGCAGCACTAGAACCCAAACATAGGAAATCCGTAATTTCAAAAAATGTTTAAAATGTTTATAACTAAACGAAATCCGAATAATCAGTAATATCAAACATAGCTAAGGAAAAAACTACGATGAAGGGAGTTAAACTTTAGGTTTTAGAATTTACATAAATTTAGGTAATGGTAATTAAGTGCACACATGAGATATTATCTTATGTACAAGTACACCACATCTAAGAAAATTAAAGCGGATATAGCGGATATACATTTGTATCTCTAACATCGGGAATTGTTCTACTAACTCCACACTGCATTAAATGACAAACTCCTGTATTAAATATTTACGAAAGGATATGGAGTAGATTAACATGATATCAAAACACATACATGTGTATGTTTACTCCGACTGCACTAATTTTAATGAGCTGTATGGCCATTTCGGAAATTAATTCCTCATCAGCAGCACTAGAATCCAAACATAGGAAATCCATAATTTTAAAAAAATGCTTAAAATGTATTAAACAAAACGAAATCCGAATAATCATTATTATCGGCATTATGTACATTTTTCTCTTCGCTCTTACTGACTGATATTGTCAGTATCTCCGTACTGACCTGATACAAGGAAATATCAGGCGATGACGTCACAAATATGACGTCATGACTCTTATGACGTTGTCGATAAAAACAATAATGGTAGTTTTGAAGGTCTCGACAGAAAATATCACTAGTATTACAGCTCGTCCTATCGGACACGCCGCGATACGGTGATATTTTCTGTCCCGACCTTAAAAACTACCATTATTCTATATATATCAAATATAGCTAAGGACAAAGCTACGATGGAGGGAGATCAATCTTTGGTTTTAGAATTTACATGAATTTAGATAGTAGTAATTAAACAAAGTGAACACTTGAGATATTATCTAATGTACAAGTACACCATATAATACTAGACTTGGAGACGTGTACTTTTATGTTGCAATTTGTTTAAACAAAAAGTTGAATTAAGAAAAAATATATCCCCTATTATTACACACGATAATGGATATTGATAGAATTTAAGGAATGGTAATATGTTGTTATGTAAAGGTTTTCACGTATCTTTCAGTATTCGTCAGAAAAGTAGAAAAAATACATATCCTCATATTGATAGGAAAAACAAGCTATTCAGCCACGTTGGAATGTTTTCGTCTGACCACTTGGTAATTAATTGGTTCTAATTTGGTCACAAAATGATTATTATTTTTGTCTATGTATAGATACCCAAGATCAACTCACTTCCCTTCCATATCTAGTAACACATATGAATATTTTATATTAACTTTCATGAAACATTAATTGTAAATTTTTGTATCAATAGCATATATATTCGATTTTCTGCAATTCGGTCCTTTTGCGAAGCAATTCTACGCATGAGTTTGAATAATCATATATTTATTTGCTGCTCCATTGCTTCGTTTTACCATGCATTTGTAGAGACTTTGTCTCATGTGCATTTACTCCATATCCGTTCATATTTCGAAATGACCTTGTTTATAATGTTTGATGTTATTTTTATCCTGGAATGGTTGGAATACACCTCTCTTAATAAAGAAGCAAATATCAAATAAATAAACAACCAAACGTCTTATCGTCTTCACATTTCACAATAAAGAAATGCCATAGCACAAAACATGATGTGTTTTTAAATTTGTTAGTAATCCTTCACAGTACAAGTGGTGTTTAAAATGTATCATAAATTCAGAGTTTTTATGGACCAACATATATCTTCAGTTCCGGGATTTACTTCCTAGTTTGGCCTTTAGAAAAGGAGAGTGTCTAAAAGAGTGCCTTGCTAGTGCCTCTTCCATGGGTGATATTCCTCCAAGCATCTGCAAGTTCAAGGACACTAGACAATATAAGTGATCTAGCTATCTTACTTGTCCTTTTATTTGAGAAACTAAAGAAATGGACTGGTTAGTGTCTTTAAACGGGCAAATGGTTTCATGCGCACTACTTAAAACATATTTTATACTGTTTGTTGTAAACGATGCAAAGAGTTTCAGTTGTGTAAGACTTACCGAAAATTGGGTCATCGATTTGTCTAACATGAACAGAAAGTCAACGTAGAAAAAACTGCCAAGTATGTGAACATTGTCGACGGGCAAACCACGGATCTGTGGACATGTACCTAACTCTCCTTAAAAATGCTGGTGAGAACAACGACAGTTTCTTGAGCAAATAATTTTTTCCTTGGTTCTGTTCGGTTTATTCGGAATGAATGTCAGAAAACACCGTATTTTATTATACTTTTCCTTCATTGGAAAGGCCTGTTTCCAAAGTACAGGTGTGTTTCTTTTCGTTTTTGATTAAGTTCAGCGTTGAGCATTTTTTACAAGTTAAATCCGTTATACGACGGTTCTGCTTTCTCTTGGCCTGGAAGGACCTGTTTTTTGTCCGGTTGTCCAATTGGCGAAAGCCGAAAATTTTGGCGTTCATCTCTTTCTCTCTTTCGTGATTTGTAGTTTGTTCTTATATTGTTCATTTTCTACTTTTCAATTGTGGCCTAATTCACAATTTTTATCTCATTTATACATCTGTTGGATTTGTCGTTGATGACAGTTATCCCTGCACTTTGTAAGTTAACCCTTACCGTCCGAGACTTACGATCTGTCCAATTCAATACTTGAAAATGGCTATTTAGACTCAAAGACTTGCATTTTCAAAAGGTTGCAATGCCTGGTATATAGAAAAATACACCAGGTCTTTCAGATTTTCAGAAAATTTGAAATTCAAATATTGAAGATCATTAAATTGAAATCATTTATTTCACTTAATCATATTCAATTTTAATTATTGAATTGCTTAGTAAAATTGCAAAATACCCTGTATTTCAGACCTTCAGACAACTGCAAAAAATTTTAATTATATTTTTTATAATCAAGTAATTCAAAAAAGAAAATGACTGATTAAAAAGAAATATATTAAAAAAGTGTGATTGCTAGACGTAAATCAAAAGCAAAACCCGTGTTTGAGAGTTTCAGGAAATTAACCAACATGTTTGAAATTCAATTATTTAAAAAAAAATGAAACAATCCACTTTAAAGTATTCTAACTGTATACTTCAAGGTGAAGAAAAGCAATGACAGTGTTGTTTCATTTGGTTAGTCTTACAATGTGTTTTATGGGATTTTGACCCATGTACATATACTCCATATCCCTTTATTTGTTCATGTAAAGTTATCATTTAACTTCTCCCAAAAACCTGATTTGTACAAATTTCAGAAAATGAACCAAGATTTGAATCCTATTGGTTTCAGGCTAGTGTTCGTTGTTATGTTTGACACAAAAGATGCATGATTGTATGGAAGAATAAAAAAAAAGATTAAGTCCACGGTGAACGTTTTTTTTAGTTCACATTGAAAAATTGAAAACTTGCAATATCTTTATATATATATATATGAAATAATTGTACAACACTTAGGACTATTTCCCTATTGCTTAGCTGTGTCTAAGCTGACTTTGACGTTTTTATTTAGATCTTATTGGTAATTTGTTCTCTATCAAGTTTTACGCAAATTGCGATTGACGGATATCCAAATGTTTTGATTTGATCTGCGTTGAAGAGACGTTAGTTGTCGAAATGGCTATATGCAAGTACTTAATTACAGTAACTTCGGTATTTTGTTATTTTAAACCACTTTGCCGAAGCCTCTCGAGCGGACTGCTAGTCTCAAAGTGTAGCCAGTACTTCCGTTTTAATTTGAAAACTTGCAATATCTTAATTTCAGAAACTTGTTTTAAACGATGGAATTTTTCTCTTTTATATAGTTCAATCTTAGCTGATATCGACTTTTCTATTTAGTTCCTTTTGGTAATCTATAATATATCAGCTTTTACGTAAACCCTTTTTTATAGAGATCCAAATGGAATAAAAAAGATAACAGGAAACACCTACAATGGCCGAAAAACATAGCCACATGCCAGAAAGTAAATAGGAACTGCACAAGAAAAAAACCCACAATAAAAATACAAAAGACAAACATAAACAACGATAGGAACTCGGGACAGCCGGACTTGGTACCGGCACTAGCAAAAGCCAGCGGTAGGGTTAAACCGGTTTATGGGTACCCAAATCTCCCCTTTCTCTGTCCCGTTTTGATATGATCAGCAATGAAGAGACATAAGTTGTCGTAGTAGCTATATGCAGAATCTAAATCTACAGTAACTTCGGTATTTTGTTTTAACCGGGTTATTTATACAAAAACATAAACTTTAAATTGTAGTCTGTAAATTAGAGAAGATGTAATAATTTGAAAGACGATTATGAAATGAAATGAATAATAATGTACTGATTTCAGTGATATTATTTTGCAGATTTTTTATTTATTTGTTTTCAACATTCCCCCAATATGCCCTCCAGAAATATTTTTTCAGATTAAGTATTTTTCCATTATTATGTCACTTTCAAATTGTTGTTTGTCTTGTCCGTCCGTCTGTTTGTCCGTCTGTTCGTCCATATGTCACACTCTTGCGATATGAACTCCTCTTACATTTTCAGATAAAGGATTAAAATTTTGATGTAGAATTGTTGCATATATGCTGCAGTTTTTTGTTGTAGAACTGTTGCCTATGGTCTGTAGTTGCGCAATAAGTTTTCGTTTTTTTATTTACCTTGATGCAATCAAGAGGCAAAACGATGTCTATCTAAAGGCCCAAAGATGTGAATTTGACACACATGGCTGGTGATGCGAACTCCTACATTTTTGGATTTAGAGATTTAATTTGCCATAAGTTGTTGTTTATAGTCTACAATAAGATTTCAGAATTCCAACGTTGGTAAATTTTCTGATAATGTCAAAAACTGATATTTTTTGGACATTTTAGCATGTAATCTTATTTTTTTGGCAAGTTTTTGAAAAAGAAACAAATTCATGATATCAAAGAATTCTACAATGTGAATCCAATTTTGGTAAGTTTCTAGAAAGTCTAAAAGACCAATAATTTTTGGAGTTCTACCCAACAGCCATACTTTTAACATTTGCGTTCATAAGGTTAATCATTATCAACAGTTGGTTTCCTAAAATTCAAAAGTATTTGATTTTTGGCAAATTTCCTGCAGTCTCAAAGACAACTTTTTATTAATAAAATCTATTTAGCAACGACAATACTGTTAGGACTTTAATGAATTTAAGCGAACTTAGTATATCAACCTCATTCTTGAAGGCTGAAATTTGACAACCAGCTTTGTTTTTACCCCCTCATCTCTACCTTATGTATTGTATTGAAATGAATATTGATTTGTGATTCATTTATATATTGAGTAGTCCAACATTTAATGACTTTTAGCATAAATATGATTGGTAAAGTAAGATTTTTAGTCTTCTGGTTCAACTGAGTCCTTGAAAATAACCAAAACTCTACAGTTTTTTGGAATAGCCATTTTAAGGAGTTAAATTTTGTCTTTTATAGATTTTTATTCTTAGGTTTAAGTGTTATCATTAAAAGTGACAAAAACTTAAAAGTATTTGGAAAATCCAATTTCAAAAACCTTTTGAAGGAATTTATATGCTATGTATTCCAAACTTAAATGACTTTTATTCTTCAGTCTTCGTTAAACTTTATCATTACAAATGACCAAAACAAATCAATTTTCTTTAAAATTTAACTTTATGATAACCTTTCGAAGGAGTTTATAAGTGTAATGATTTTAAGAAAAAATATGAATGTAAAAATAGATTAAAGTTTTTTGTTTGTTTAAAGTAAACCATAAAGAATGACAAAAACAATTCATTTTTTTTCTTGTTAACTTTACTCAATAATGAAATTTCGAAGGAGTTTATATGTTGCAAAATTTAAATTAAATGTCATTTTAGCATAAAAATTAAGTGGGTCTTAAGTGTTCAATTTAAACTTAATCATTAAAAATGACCAAAACAACTAAAGTTTTTTCAAAAATGACTCAGTCCTGTTGCTAACTGAATTTTACTGTTGTTACTATTTATCACATTGGCTAGGGGGGAAGGTTTGGGCCCAATAAAACTAGTTTAACCTCGCCGCATTAGGTTTGCGCCTGTCCTAAGTCAGGAAATTTATTAAGCCTTTGTGAGTCTTGTCTGTTTTCTAGTTAGTTTACTTTATGTCTATAGGAATCTAGGATGACTATTTATTTCGCTGAATTTGATTACTCTTTATTTAGGGGCAGACGCCGACCTGCTGTTGGGTGTAGGGTTTCCTCACCGTTAATTGAAGATCTTATGGTGGCTTTGAGTTGTTATTACTCCCCTTTGGGTCGTTGTCTCTTTGACACATTCCCCGTTTCCCTTCTTTTTTCTATTTTTTTTTTTTGTTTTTTTCTTGAAAATTTTACTTTGTAATAATCTTTTGAAGGAGTTTATATGTTGCAAAATCAAAATTTAATTTCTTGTTAGCGTAAATATGACTGGAAAAGTAGATTTCAAGTCTTGGGCTAAAATTTTATCATTAAAATGATAAAAACAATTTAATTGTTTTTTTTTTTTTTAATTTTACTCAATTAAAAACTTTCGAAGGAGTTTTGATGTTGTGAAGTTAAAATGTAATGTTTTTAGCATGAGTATGATAGGAAAAGTAGATTTCTATTGTTTAAACTTAATCATTAAAAATGACCAAAACAATTCACTTGTTTCGAAAATTTTTGCTTAATAATAACCTTTGAATAGAGTCTATATGCTTCAAAATCAAAACTGAATTTCATTTTAGCATAAATTGATTGGAATAGTAGATTTTAGGTCTTAAGTTTAAACTTAATCATAAGAAAATACAAAAACAATTCATTTAAAAAAAATAGTCAATAATAATCTTTCGAAGGACTTAATATGTTGCGAAATTAAAATTTAATGCCTTTTTTGCATGAATATGATTGGATAAGTAGCTGTTAAGTGTTCGGTTTAAACTTAATCATTAAAAATGACCAAAACATTCTTTTCTTTTCAATTTCTCAGAACAATAACCTTTCGAACTAGTGTATATGTTGTGAAAGTAAAATTTAATATCTTTTAAGCATAAATATGAATAAAAAAAGTGGATTTTAAGTAACTGGTTAAAACTTAATCATCAAATTTGACCAAAATAACTCATTTTTTTAAATACTTTGCAATAATCTTTTGAAGGAGTCTATGTGTTGCAACATCAAAATGTGATTGCTTTTAGCATAAATATGAATGGAATTACATTGCATTAAAACTTCTTTTAATTTTGAAGCAACTTGAATATTGCAAATTACTGTGAGCTCTTCATTTCTGCAAATAATATAAGGTACTTATTTAATTTTTTAAACATTATGAATAATAACCAATAAAATAAGTATATTAATATGTATCTCAATCATATCAGCGCAAACAATGAGTTAAGTAGCGCATTCCTTTCGTGTGGATGAACACTTCAAACCATAGATTTTATTCATTTACACTCAAGTATGCATCCTACATTATAAATTTGAGCAATCTTTCAGTTGTAATAGCAAAAACCATTAAGAAAATTAAATGTAATGAAATAAAAATAATAAACAGATTAAACGTTAATAAAGTTAAAATGTTTTATCAAAATCGTTGTACTTGTCGTGTTTAAAGAAATACACTGTAATGATCAGTATCACTTGGGCGATTTATGGACATTTAAAAATCGAGGTCAACCGAAATCTTAATATAGTATACGTTTTACATTGTTAGTACTGAACAATGTCACCGACGCGTTTTTGTGGATATTAGAATTGAATTAAAGATATTAAAAATAATCTTGGTCAACTGAACTCTTCATATAATATGCTTTACCAATACTAAAATGGTCTTGGTCACAAAAACGATTTCTGGAAGTTTGAATTATAGATATCAATATATCGAATTATGGAAATTTGAAATAAATTATAGATATCAAAAAATCATTTATAGATATCAATATATAGCACCATTTCTTGATATTTAAAATTTTTCTAAAGATATTAATAAATAATTTATTAATATTTATAAATCGCACACTATTTTAAATATCTATAAATCATTTGTAAATATCAATATTTCATTTCTTAATATCAATGAATTATTTTTAATATTTATAAATAATGCTGTATTTATTGATATAAATAAATGCTGATATATATATATATATATATATATATATATATAAAATATTTATTAATATCTATAAATGATTAATTGCTATCTATAATTATCTATTAATATCTTTAATTCAGTCATAGATATCAATTAATATAGAATAAATACCACAACGACTTTCTATACATTTGTGATATTACATTGAAGTGGGAATTGCTCTATTGCAAAAATGTATTTTGGGGAATAATTAATAGATTTTTTCTTAAATATCGCAGATTATTTCGTAAATATCACAAGGTAAATGAAATTATGACTACAAAAAGGTTTTAAATTCATTATTTATATCACATCTGTGACATTATTTAGTTTGCTTATTGCGAAATGGTGAAAATCTGGAAAAGACTAAAAATTTGAAAATATCAATTGTGCCTCCATTTCTTAAATAAAAAATGTACGCCGGTTGGCATCTGTATATATTAAAGTGGTTAAAGCAATTTGCATTTAATACTACCTCGATAAGTTGGAATCTTTAACTAGTAGTCCAGTCATTCTATGGTTTGACCTCAACCTAATTGCAACAGAAATGATTTTTGTGTAAAACGGTCAAGAAAGGGTTGCAAAAAATCACATCAAAAATCGAAAAAATCGAAATAGAGGAAAGTTTGTAAATAGCGATAATAAAATTCAACTTTTCATGGTGATCGTAGACACAGAAGAGTTAACAAGGGAGATTATGAAAAAGAACTGCAGCAGACGATGTTTCATATTTAATCTATTTTTTTTTTATAAAGGTTGTAACATGAAACTGTGAATTCAAACCCTTTACTGCATATTTGGGCATCAGCATAAATCAAATTGGTGCAAAAGACATGTCCGAAATCGCCAAACTACACTGGGCGACAATCTCAGGCTGGGAAAATCGCCGCTCCCGTTTGAAACACCATATATCTATGCTCATTATGTTCAATCAAGAATCTATAATCAAATATCCACCACAACAAATACACATCTTCTGTAATAAATATTTGCATTTAATCCTTTCCCCTACGCCGACGAATCAAAGTAGTATGGAAAGCCATTACAACCAAAAAACAACCAAAAAACGGCAATATCAATATGCAATTGAAAAATAGATTTTCGATGATTTTAAACACTGTAGAGTGAACATACTGTGAAAATAAATTTACATGATTAATAAGCCATTGGTTTGAGGAAGGAGGAAGAGTATGAAAAGCAAATATAGCCATAAATAACCAAATTCCAAATAAAACGCCAAATAAAACGCCAATGTAAGTGTAATCGGAAAATAAAGTTTCGTTTAAAAAGCTGTCTTTTGTTCTATAAATGGGACAAATTACAAAGAAGAAAGTATTAAATAAGAGGAAATGTAGTTTTCATTAAATGAAAGATTTTTGTTATTTTTTTTATATATATATTTTCACGTATAAGATGCAAAAATATTTTGTAAAGATGAATAAGATAAACAAGAAACTCTAGCCTTAATCGATAACTTGCACCATCTGTTTTATAGGTGACCATCTAAGGACCATTGTGACACATTTGGTTCTGATATTTGTATATGATAGTTTCTAAGAATATCTTCAAATAAGTTTTCCATAATATGTAGAATGTTAAAGTATGTCCCCACTCCCAGCCATCTTGGATGCGATAAGGAATGTTGGATACCTTTTTCAGAGTAGAAAATCGAAGATCAATAATGATTAAGTTTGGTTCTTATTAGACTAGTAGTTTCTTAGGCAGATCATTGAATGTTAAATTATGCTTCCCGCTGGTGAACATCTTGGATGAGGCACAACGAACCTGTCAGATACCTTTTTGGAAACGGGACGATCTATGAACCATCGTAAATAAGCTTGCCTTTGATTTGAATAGTAGTTTCTGAGAAGAAGATCTTTCAATATCTGTATTTTCCATAGCGTCCAATTATGAAATAGCGAACATCTTGGATTGGTGCTGCAAACAATTTTTCAAGGAGACCACACAAGAACAATTGTGGCTAAGTTTGCTTCGAACTGGCCCAGTGGTATCAGAGAATAAGATCCTTGAATGAAAAATTTACGAGGTAATGACGACGCACTCCGAACGCCAAGTGATAAAAAAAGCTCAACCTGGCTATAGCCAGGTCAGCTATAAAAAAATTCAAAACCAAATAGAAAATAATTTAGATGAGTATAATATAAATATCTCTTTTTTGCATATTTTGCTGTATCTTCGTAAAATTTTGAGTTCATTTGGGCATTTAAGATGAATGTAATCCTTTTTTGGGGATTGTTTAATGACAGAACATCATATATATATATATATATAATGATTAATTTGAATCTGAAATTAAAGGACTTGGTTGTATTATTGTCTTTCTTCTAAACTACCCCTTTTATGAACCTGGCTTAGTCAACATAGGTATCCCATTGTCAGCTGGGTATTTTTCTCTTACTACTGACTAAAAGATTTGTTCTGCAATTTCCAGTTTTCCTCGATTTTTCGTTAAAAATGCAATCTTACTATAGAAATACAATCTCACTATAAAATTCATATGAACTTTCAATTGAAACATTTTTATACTACTACTTTCGGTCTCTCGTGGCATTTTAAACATGGATGACGATCCTCGGTATAATTTAGGTACGTGTTGTTCCCTGCTATTCGTTGACTGTCTTTCGACTTCACAATCAAATTCCTTGGTGTGTTAACTTTTTTGAAGACTTCAAATCTCTAACTACGGTCTGTGCCAACTGTTATCCTTCTTGTTAAGTGAAGTACCGTGTTCACTTCGGATGAAAGTTTCCCCAACCTTACTTATAGACATAATGTCCGCCGGTACCGAAGATCTCTTGTGAAGATAGTTGACTGTGGCTACGTTTTCATATGTATATACTACTTTGATTACGCAAATGACTTTAAAATGTGTCATGTTATACTAACAGGTAGATTTTTAAACTTTTTCCAGTTAATTCGATTTTCTATAAAAGAAACACACATTTTTGCCCCTAAATTGTGAAATTTGCAAGTGATATATTTTGCCGAGTTTTATCTTCCTCACAATTCTTTGATTAAGCAAATTACTTCTCTAACTACTGAAAGGTCGATTTTTTTCTACAATTTCCAGTTTTCCTCGATTTTGCTTTGAAAAACACCATTTTACCAATAAATTTCGATATTTTCATAAACAAATATGTCTTTGTTTTCATATGTTCATGACAACACCTAAATTAAACAAATGCTTTAAAATGCTCTCTCTAACTACTGACGGGTAGATTTTTTCTACAATTTCCAGTTTTCCTCGACTTTTCATCAGAAATCCCTAGTTTTACCCAAAAATGGGAAATTTCCCATTACAATATTCTGTCCAATTTTTTATATATCAAAGACAAGACATATCATGAACAAATTACAATAAAATGATTTCTGTTGCAATTAGTTTGAGGTTTGGCCAAATTTGAGCTAGATTGACTGGACTATAGATTGATTTTTAGTGTGCGTCAATCTGTGTATTTATTTTTTTAGACATTTACCACACATAGGGGAGAGTTTGGATCCAAGAAAACGAATTAAACCCCATCGAAATCTTTACGCTTTTGTGGGACATTAAGGGCTGGCTATGTGGTGTGAGGTTCCCCTAATTTTGGGTCGTTTTAACCTGGAGATGGGATGTTGTGTCCTTGATATTTACCCCATTTCCTTTTTTTTCATTCATAAAAATCTGAAGCTTTTGAAGCGATATGAAATTAAATAAGTATTGTTTTTTTTTACAGGAAGAGGTTAAAATAATGTATTTTGTAAGTCTAGAGTTTGTCTCTCACGTCTAAAAACATATATCTCTCAAGTGTCTGGCATGCTGTGACGATATAACATCCATATTACAAAATAATAGATACATTCTATACGAAATCAACATCCTATGGACAAATCAGTGGAAATTTTAGAAAAGTGAAAATTCCCATTAAGTACACATTCTCGGGTAAAACATATAGCACTTTTAACAGTTAAATTCTACTAGAAAGGTATTCTTTATATAGTGAAATATAAATCCAAATGCAAATAAAACATTATAAAATAGCGTTAAGATTTTGAATTAAAGAAATTTTTCGTAATCCTCGGGGGGGGGGGGGGGGTGTTTATTTCGACATAAGTGGACCTAAAAGAAGATAGAAACAAATACTTTTTGGCACCAATGGGTTTGCTAAAACACCATAAACCATTATTACAAAGGCAATTTTAAGATTTTTACTCAGATTTTACGATCCTCACATTAGAATGTGGATATATAGGGAAATACTTGAGACTTTAATGGTGTTTGTTTCAACCTTGTATCATAAGCTGATAAGTACAACAAACTACTAAAGCTGTTAATATAAAAGGAAATGAAAGTAAAAAATCGTCATTTTCGAAATTTTTGCGGGGGAGGGATACATTTTTTTGTAAACCAAAAACCATAAAAAGACGTTTAGTGCCCAAATCAATATGTTCATTGTAAAGTATATGGATTTAGGTTTTATTTGATATCAAAGTTTTATATTTGTCAGCCATCTAAAGGAAACTAAGGCACTTAAGTTTGAAAACGAAAATATCAGATTTTAACTGGTGTACTATAAAAGTGGCCAAAAGCCGTCTTTGTGTACAGGTTATGTCCATGTAAAGATGATATATTTTGAAGAGAGGACACAGGAAGACTACAAAATTGTTCTGGATGGGAAGTTGTTTGTGCTCGGAAAGTGATTTCAGCGCATGACCTATATAGGAAAATGGTTCCAATAGAGAAGTCTTTAATTTATTAAGTACGAGAAAAAATGGAAAAGAAGAGGTAAACATATAGTATAGCGAGGGTCACATGAAATATAGTCCCGTCGTCATGTATTGTATTCTTATATCAATATAAACTGTTCAACTGTTCAATATAGTAACTTCAGATTTTCTCATGAAATTATAGGATATTCACCAACAGGAAGGATAGTTTACAGGGCATATACTATAATTTTACTACAGGATACAACAACAGCCTCCAGATATTTAATGCTTTTCTGTATGAATTGATTCTTTAAGGTTACACAATAGGTAATAGTCAACAATAAAATTGTAAGTGTTTACCTTTTATGTTTTAGAATTTAGTGTTAGTACATTTAGCATGTCGCTTTAACATCGTCAAAAAGGAGCCCGAACCCTCATTACAAACTACAATTGACTTTCAAATTAATTAACAGTTTTTTTTTTATTTCTAGAATTTTTAAAAAAATCAGACACACAGCCTACGTAAGACAACGACACTAGCAAGGGGAGGGGGAGAAATGATTTCTGAAAAAGGAATTTTTGGGGAATGTGAAAAATATTCCAAAAATTAGGTATAATTGGAAAACATAAAAAGTGGGAAGTGGAAAATCCTAAAAACATGTCGGAATCTGTAGCACAGATCCCCCATATCACCACCCTCGGCAATGTATGTAATTCTCAAACTATAAAGGCAAAAGTTTATCCATTCAGCTAAACATTCTAGAAAAAATGAACACTTTGAAATATTATTCAATTAGTTTAATTCTCGATAAAATGTTTTACACGTTAAAGTTTACACAGGTAAAGTTTAAAGTTAAAGTTTTTTTAGTGTAAAGCATGCGGCATGACAAACTATTAACTTTTAATCAACATCACAAGAATTACAAAGCAAATTAGAAATAATACTTGCTTAAAACTTAATTATTCTATCTTAAATCACTGTCTTAGAAAATGTTTGCATAGTTTGCATTCAAACTCCGCGTTTAAAATAGAAAGAAAAATCTTCGCTCTATCTCATCAACACAAAATAAATAAAAAACGGTATCATAACGATGAATGGTCTCAAAATAACAACTATTGGAAGTTTTTTGACAAGGTAACGACCCAACATATCTACAAATATACGCTCCTCATCCAGTTTTAAGCATTTTATAAAGTTTTTGCATATCGATCCAAAATAGTCAGAAAAGAGGGAAATGTCAAGGGAAAAAAACTCAAAGCATGGCAATTCAGATGAAAGAGAAATGCAATTCAGATGGTGATAAAAATTAAGTGAAATATAAAAAAATGAGAGGAATGCCACAAAATAAAAACACCAGCCGTGCGACCCCCACAAAACACACATACAAATAAAAACCAAACAAAAAACAAACAAAAAAAACAACAAACAAACAAACGAAAAAAAAAATAAAAAAATAAAAAACCAAACAAAACCAAACAAAAAACTAAGAAAAAACAACAACAACAACACCAACAACAAAATCAAACAAAAATACACTAAACTAAAATATAATGGAGGTATAATTTGGTAATCAGTTAACGTTTACATGATCAGTCACTGTTTGCACATTTCGTGAAATTTCTATTAGGATGTACGTCTGTATCTATTTATTCACGGGTGAAAAAATGCAATCTGTCCAATCCTATTGTACTAGGGCATTCATGTCTGCCTTCCATTATACACGACTTCCTATCTCGAAAGTCCACCTTCGTGTCTTTTGTTTAAAGTTATTTTTAGTCGTATCTTCATAATATGAGTATTAATTGCAAACATCTTCTGTTCGTTTAGGTTCAATGACTTTTTGAACTCGGTTCCCCATGGAGATAATTTAAGTCTTTTGATTCTTTTGTTCTGCTATGACTAAACTGTCTTGATTTAATCAAGCGCGACATTTTGGTCATATTTCTACTGTCAAATTTGGGAATGTATTATCCTCAGCAGAACATTTATGTTTGACATATGAGACATTCATTTGAATAATGATATTCGCCGACTTGCAAATGATAAATTTCATTCTGAAGATATTGTTTTTACGCTTTAAAAGTAATTTTTTTTTTAATTTACTTTTTTCAATTAAGTGGGCATCTTTAATCAATACATTGACAAACTAAAATAGACATTTAAGATATTCCATGCAACTACACTTTCGCAAGATTGAGGTGATATTAGGTCAATCAAAAACAAACGTTTTCGGTTAAAAAATGCAATATGTTGATTTAGACCCCATATAAAAGCATGCTTATATTTTACTAGGAGAAAAAAAAGTTTGGCGATATGTTCGTGATCTTTTCAACATCGTAAGATCCTCATTTTCACCAATGGGAAATTATTTAGATCCCCAAAGGGTAAATTATGCCAAGTACAGCTTCAGAAATAACACAATTTTAATTAACCAATTTTGTTTTGTTTGTTTTTTTTTGTCATCAATCATTTTGAAATTTTGCATTCAAGAACACTCAATAAAAGCAAAACCTTTGTTCGTGTAATATCTAAAACTGAAGGCATATGTTAATTAAAAATGTATTCGAGTAAACCTACTTGACATAATCAATGCGAAAAAGTGAAGAGGAAAACAACAGTCTGTCACAATTGGCGAAAGATGAGTCCCCTTCGACATCCCGCGTGCCCTCCATATATTGTCAATCATAAATTCAAGCATGGAAATCACAGTTGTAATATCATGACAGTTTTTTTTTTTTTTTTATGCTAAACATTGAATAAAAAAATCCTAAGTTCAGAAAAACGAGACTTTTGTTTTAGACGAATTTATTGCCTTAACAAAAAACATTACATTTTCTGGATACATGAAACGGCATTTCTGATATGGATTCTATCGGAGAGAGAAAAAGGATAGATTTGCCTTCTATCATTTGTTTGCGCATATGCAGAATTTGAGATCACAGTACATTCGGTATTAAGTCATTTGTTACCACTGGGTCGATGCCACTGCTGGTGGACTCTTAGTCCCCGAGGGTATTCACCAGCCCAGTAGTCAGTACGTCGGTGCAGACCCGAAAGCCGATTCTATTTGGAGCCTTATAATATCTTAATTTTTGTAAATTTTGTTAAAAAACTAAGGAGTATCTCCCTCATGCAAAGCTCTGTCCTTAGCTGATTTTGGCTTTATATTTAGATCATATTGGTTTTATTTGTTCTCTGTCAGTTGATGAACATCTTTGGGTTTATTGTCTTCCAAACGTTTAGATTTTATCCGCACTGAAGAGACATAAGTTGTCGAAATGCGCATATGCAGAATTTGAGTTCACAGTAACTTCGGTATTTAGTCATTTGTTGCGAAGTTTTAACCACTGTGACAGTATAGTTTTTAAGACCAATAATTTGGTAAAGTAAGTGAGAACCGAACCGTCAGTCTAAAAAGAACAATCCAAGGACAATGGCAACGTCGGAAAAACAAAGAAACAAAGACATAACATGAGAACGACACAGAAAAGAAAATGAAGACACGCAAATATACAAAAATGAACAACACGCCCCCAATAAAAAACCATGGTGCATTTACAAGCATATTGTGAATTTTCATTAAAATTACATATTTGTTTACAATTTTCACATCATATCTTGGCATAAGTATTAAAAAAATAGTTTCACATATAATACAAATTAAATAAATTTATTTCAGTTTTGAAGATTTGGAGAGCGAGATGCTAATAAACTGTTGGAGCTGTTGTCAAAAGATAAAAAATAACAAATTCGATTCACTTGGACCTTGATTATGTAATAGTAAAAAAAAGTTTCAGAATTATAAATTAAACAAAACTGCTTCGTAAGAAAATTGGTAGCATTAAAGCCATTCTTTTAATATTAATTTGAATAATAAAGTCAAGAAGACAGTAAACACTTGCAATGGCCGAAAATTACGATTACAATTACAAGCCACAACAAACAAAGAAACTGAACTTAAAAAAAAAAACAAACAAACTAGATATAAACATCAATAGGCACTTGGGAACTTTAATTCAAAAAATGAATATAAAACATACCTTGCCTGACTTATAGACCGTTATATCAAGTGTTGTATTTATTTAGTTCAACTGTATACCCCATAAAACAAGACAGACCCAAACTAACAGTTCTTAATTCTGCCAAACTGTCATTTTTTACCATTTAGTGCCAGCATAATTTCTCTCTAACTACTGTAGAAATACCCATAAATGTACATGAGATATACCAATTATATTATTTCTATTGATTATGGTTACATTTAATGGTATAGGTATTATTTTAATTATTGCCTATTAAAATGATCTTCTTTACCATTAAAAAGTTAATATTAACCACTAAATAAAAGTCAAGAATCGGATATAATGGCCAATAATTGTGACAATTATTTTTTTTTTATTAATGGTAATAAATTATTGGTTAATGTCCATTAAATAAAATATCAATAATAACGATTATTTTTTCCTTAATAGGGGCTAATAGGCATGAATACATTTTCAAAAAGTTTGATAGACATTAAATGTAACCATAATAAATATCACCATTACTTTTTCTAGATAATAGATTTCAATGGCCAATATTGGATTTTAAAGGGCATTACAATGACAATTGATTTTTTGTTTGTCGTATTTAAATGGCCATTACACAACAATTAATTTTTGTTAGTCATATTTCAAGTGGCTTTAAAATAAAAAGCAATGCCTTGTTTACCGAATTTTAATGGGTATTATTGGCATTAAGATAACAAGTAATGTTTTGTTTACCGCATGGGCATTAAATTAACAATTAAATGTCTGCCTGCTGTATTTTAATGAACACTAAAATAACAATTATTTTGTTTGATGAACATGGATAAGTAATTGGTACACAGAACAATTTCATGGCTATTAATATCTTGAACAGCTGGTTTTTTCGTTTAATGGCCATAAACATCATAAATAGCTGGTTTGCTATTTCAATGGCCATAATCTCTTTAATGGCACGATGTTTCAAACAATTGCCATTGGCAAATGTGCAACCATAATCTAAAAAAAATATTAATGTACTTATGATGTTTATGTCTTTTTTGACAATCAAAAAAATACACCTAACATATAGTCAAATATCATAAATGGACCCTTTTTCAATTAACAACTGCTTAAAAAGACTCTTAAATTGAACAACAACATGTAACCTCTTTATAAAGTACAGTCTTCTTAAGAATCATCCTTAATTGTCAACCCTTTTCCAAAGTGAGCAAAATACACACTTTTTCAGACCTCCCCAGCTTCCTTCAAAAAGTGTACGGCAACTTTTTTCAAACAGCAGGGACGAAAATAAATTATTATTTCTGAAGCAATTTTACGTATTAATACTGAGTTCCTAATCTTAATTTCTTTTTTGTAGGTTTTTAACCGATGTTGAAATATTATAATTGTTTTATCTAGTGTTACAATAGATTCTTGTTCAGTAAATAAAAGTGAGTCTGATTGTATAGTATTTACTTGAAAGTAGTAAGGCCGTAGAAGATATACACACAAAACGAGGATGAAATAAAACTGAACTCCATGGACATAGAAAATATATCTTTGATCCCAAATGGATTATCATCTGGGAATCGCAGCGAAAGGTGAGATACTTTCTTGGGATCTTAGCGTAAAACACACTCATTCCCAGCTGGTATTTCATGTATTATATAGGTAGAAAATGGATGGAATCCCAACTCAGAATTGGTTTATTCACGCTGGGGTCCCAAGAATGTATCCCACCTTTCGTTTGGTTCCCAGATGTGATCCCACCTTGATCCCGTCATTAAAATACAGGAGAAGGATAAATATAGGTTTCGGCCTGCTATCCAATCCTTTTTCATGTTTATTGAATAAAATAATTTAAAATCAAATCCCGTCCTTCTTAGATAGGATTTCAACAATTGTTTAGGTGGGATTCACGCTGTGAACCCTTCCCAAAGAAGCCTACAATTTTCTTTTCCAAAATACTTCGATAAACCCCCACACGGGCACATAAAATATGATGAAACCCTCAAAGGATACATGGCAATAGTCTCTGTTACTAAATCCTTTAGATACTCCTTAAGCATCAACGACTGTTCTCCAACACTGCCTCAGCTGCCCGAATGTCAACTTCCCGGCACTTGAATAGGTTTTCAGGGACTCTGGTTACAGAGCTGCCGGGCGCGTCCCCAGGTGTTGGATAGGGCCATGCCATGTCTTTGCGCGATAGTCAGGTAATAATACGGAAAGCCTGACCGCCAACCATTGTAGCCAAACTTTGTGGAGAAAAGCCACGCTCCATGCAGTATAAAGACCCCTTCTATATTTCTCTTAAGAGAGCAGACGCATTGGGTGTCGTATAGAAGGCTACATTTTCTGCCCCTACCCATTTCTCCTCTTTTCCAGTGGCAACCAAAAGTCGTTGCCCAGGTTGTCCTTTCCTCCATTATTTCTTTCTTCTTCTAAATTACATTTTTTTCATTGATTAACTTGTTCTCGTCCTGATATAGCTGAAAAATTGCTCAATGGACGTAAAACTCTAACTGATCAATCAATCAACCAATGTCAACTTCACGTCTGCTTTTGGTTCTCTGTGGCAGGTGATACCTGGCTTCCATTCACTTCCCTTACCCTTGCGATTTTAGGGCTAAGAAAGAGACTTTTGTGTGTTTTTTTTTTTGTTGGTTTTCGTATGATGTGCCCAAGCCATGCTCATTTCCTCAAAATGTCAATTCTTAATTAGGATGTTGGTCACGGCAATTAAAGCATATTCTAGTTTTGAACTTCGTTTTGTTAGGTTGATTGTGTCTTCTCTGAAAATAAACAGCACACTGTGCTGACAGGGAACCTGGAAAATATTAGTTTACACAAAGTACCGTGCTCATAAAATAGGTATACATACAAACTGGAGTGCAGAAGAGGGCGAGAGAAGGCATCTATAGAACGTGGTTGCAGGTAAATGTTGCAAATCTGACATAAAAGATTGCAAATTTAAGTGACATGCGTAGTGAAAATGTGATGATGCCCATATTTAAGGTAGATTGACAAAAAGGCACATTCCATTTGCACATACTGCTATGAACGAATTGGATATTGAATTGACTAAATTTTTGTACCAAACATTCTTCCCTCTGCCTTTTTGATTCTGACGTCAAAATTTAAAGAATAATTAAAAATAAACTATTTTTTCAGACATTGTAAATGACTCTATAAAAATACCCTGTTTGGCTTGTTTTTCAAATCCTGATAACCTTGATAACAGAAAACGTATCAATATAATGTTATTTTGTTAATAAGAAAAAAAACCTGTTTTGATATTTTTATTAGACTGATCCATTGTCCCGCATTCTTTATATCGGAGCCAGGTGTAAGTGTAAGATGAAATTATCTGTATTATGCAACATACTGACACAACATTATGTTTCACTATGGACAGAGTTTTGACTTTGATCATGTTGGGGAAACGGCAATTTTCAATATAGATTGAAAGATGGAGATTGATATCTATTTATTTCACTAATAAAAAAATGTAACTGTTAATTCAAAATAGTCCCAAAGATGGTAGAATGTCAAGAAAAAAAATCATAATAAAAAAAAATGACTGCGGTCATAATAATGTGACACACGTCAAGTCTAGCAAGCATTGTATACAACAGCAAGTTGTAATTAAGTAAGGCCGATGTGGAAACAAAATCAGAGTAGGGTGCAACCGTCTGAGTGAAAAATCAATGATTAATTCTGGTTCTTAGATAAGTTTGTTATCTAAACTCCGTTTCTGCATGTTTACATTGTTCGAAAACATCCATTTTCAGGAAAAGTTTGACACACTTTAAACTCTTGTCGTCTGATAGTGCTCATGTTTCTAACCGAGAATGACGTACTGTGTTGTTGTAGCAAATTCCTCCAACAAAGGAGCACAACCGTGATAGGTTTTAACGTATTTGACTTTATTAAGTCTCCCAAAGTTCGTTTGGGGAGACTTATTGTTTTTACTCAATTCTTTTTTATTATCTTTTTTCTTATTCTTGATCTTCTTCTTCTCTTTCCGCCAAAAATTTGTCCGACCATTTTCTCAGAGACTACTGGTTCAATCTTGAACAAACTTCATAGGAAGGTGGAACCCTATACCAAGAAGTGCAATCAGGTCTTGGAATTTTCAAAATGGCAAGCGATTGCCATGGAAACGGCAAAAAAAGGCGAGAAAATGAAAGTGCTCAGAATTAGATAAAATTTTACAGAAAGGTTGCTTAGGACATGGGTAATTGGTTTCTGGTCTCCAAGACTCCAAAATGGCACCGGTTACCATGGAAACGGCAAAAAAGGCGGGAAAATGAAAGTGCTCAGAATTGGATGAAATTTGACAGAAAGGTTGCTTAGGACATGGGTAATTGGTTTCTGGTCTCCAAGACTTCAAAATGGCACCGGTTACCATGGAAACGGCAAAAAAGACGGGAAAATGAAAGTGCTTAGAATTGGATGAAATTTGACACGAAGGTTGCTTAGGACATGGGTGACCGGTGTGTGTATACAAACACTTCTACGTAAATAAATACAAATTAAGAAGATTACCCAAAATTATGACATGATAGTGTCCAGGTCCCGGGATTCAGGTTTGAGTAAAAATATAATATGATAACGCCTTGTATGCAAGTGGTCTTGAAGTTTACTTGTAGTGCAAACATTTGGAGTTTTACAAAAAAAAACTAAACAAAAAACAAATCCTACACAAAATAAAAATCAAAAAAAAAAAAAAAAAAAAAAAAAAAAAAAAAANAAAAACTTACGACATACACTATGGATCATAAGAGCAGACACAGAAAAAATACAGAAAATAAATCCAGACAAAATACCTGTTTCTGTTGATTCCTTCAAAAACATCTTGTTTAGCATGTACTTCACATATCACATTGTATATACGTGAAAATCATTAAAGTTTAATCTCCGAAGAAATATATACATGTTAAAAATCCTTCATTTCTATATATTAATGCAAGAAAGATAACAGGAAACACCTACAATGGCCGCAAACCACAATCACATGCCACAATCCACCAGGGAACCGCACGAGAAAAACAATAAAATGACAAAAGACAAACATGGACAACGATAGGATATTAATATGTATTATAATTTTCACTATTTTTACTATCCATATGTAAATCTCCTCATTGCACTTTGGAATAGAAAAATGTATTATCCTTTAGTTCAAAATTATGTTATAATCTACGCACGTCATTTAAAAAGTACACACTTGGCTTAATTCGGTCTACTCGATATGAATGTTATTCACGCTGCCTTCAGATATTTAATGTTGAAATGTGATTTGACCTGATGTGTATTATAATTTATAATTGATCAATATTAATAGTATGTTTATCTGTTTTTATTTGATAACTTGCTTGTACTTTAATGTATCTGTATTTGCCTCTTGTTACAGTGTACACTGTCAGAGAGTTTGATAAAATCTTCATTCTTAAAATGAAAAAGTTACCACGGGTACAATTACAAAAAGAAATAATAAAAAGTAAAGGTACGATTTTTGTTTTATTTGGTTTTATTATTGATTTTTATTGTATCAGTAATTTGGCACATTGGCGGATCCAGAGGAGGTTCCAAAAGTTGGAACCCCATTTTTCTGGATTCTTTTTATTTATTTCGTGTAGAATTAAGTCAAATATTGACAAAATTGGTCAAAACATCGACTGAAATCCTTTTTCTTGCACCTCATCGGAATCCTTGATTTCCGAAAGCTGGATCCATTGGTACAGCAAAATTCGAAACACCTGCGCGTTTCATAAAACGACCGAAACAATGTGCACGATCTGGGCGTAATGTGTCAATCAATCGTACGTCAATCATATGCAATTCAATCGATCGAATAAAGGGCGTTTATCTGTACGTCAATCAATAATCTGTAAAAAAGATGCATATTTCATTTATATAAAGATATGTCTATTTCATTGTTGACTTATTTAGATTTTTTTCTGTATAATGCTAACAAAATAAAAGGTATTATTTGTACGATGATGAGAAATTAATTGGTCGAAAAGTCATTACCGTAAGGATGAAATATGTTTTACACAGATTCAAATTAGAAATTTTGAATTTCTTTAGACAGTTTTTATTTGGATTTCAGAACGTTTTATTTTAAATTGAAATCCTTTCCCGAAACCCTGATAACTATTTATCCCTTTCCCGTTGCAAGGACGGAGAAATATTTTATAAAGATTTTTTAAAGAGGCCATTTTCTTCTGTGCGTGGACTAAATTTTCAGTGGTTCCCGTGTCACGTCTTACATACTTTCCCGTCTTACTATCAATTTTTTTGTCAAGATCCTATTTTCCGGTTGCTTACAAAGGGCAATCCCACTTCCTGCTCATACTCATTTGAGATCCATTTTACACAGTACTGATGTATATTACCTATACGGTGCGATATTCCGAAGGTCCGATTGGTCCGAAGGTCCGATAGTCCGAAGGTTCGGTAGTCCGATGGTCCAATAGTCCGAAAATGTCACATGTCGTAAAAATCGCTCAATCGATGAAAAAATTATTGGAGATGTTAAAGAGGACTTGTAGAGTTAAGTTGAACTCTGATGCGGATTTTGACGTAAATCAATGTAACGTTAATTTAATGAGTACTGGTTTTTATTCATTCAAGAGCCCCACCCCTTCAAGTTAAGCGACAATTCTGGCAAATATTTGCAGATCTTAGCATAGTTTTTGCAGTCATGTGGTATGCGATGTCTGTTCGTCCTTCTCTAGTAAATGCTCCAAAACTTTTCATTATTCTTTTTGTCTAAAACCACTTGTTCAGTAAAAGAACAAATTAGTCACAACATTCAGCGGATGGTCCATTTTAAAATTTGTCCGTTAGATATAAACACCATATCCATATCCAAAATGGGCGCAAACGATAGTGGCCTTTTTGTCAGTACGAAATCAATTTTTGTAGAAAACCCTCCATACACGTTCCTTGAAAGTTTGAGCTTCAGGAGATTGCCAAAAAGGTCAAATGTTAAACTATATATGTTGCGGGCTGACAGTCATTATTTTAATGGAGTAGAACGGAATGAGCAATCTAATTAATATAAGAAAGATAACAGGAAACACCTACAATGGCCGTAAACCACAATCACATGCCACAATCCACCAGGGAACTGCAACGAGAAAAACAATAAAATGACAAAAGACAAACATGGACAACGATAGGAACTCGGGATAGCCGGACTTGGTACCGGCACTAGCAAGAGCTAGCGGTAGGGTTAAACCGGTTTATGGGTACCCAAACCTCCCCTTTTTCTATCCCGTTTCCCTATAGTATAATAAAACATACAAATAAAACCCAATATAGGTAGACTACTAACTCCAAGACCACAATCTTGAAAAGGAAAGAAAAAGACAAAACGTAATTTAGAAAGATGGGTCGAGGAGTGCTCGCCGCTAAACTGCCGGCTAGCTCAAGGAGCCTAGTCTGCTGGTAAAACACTGTCGCACTACGGAATAAAGATCAAAAACTCAAAACTCTCCGAAGGGTTTGGTAAAGAATTATCATAGATTTCAGAAGACATCGGCAGTATCAGTGAGAGGCCAGTATACCTGTAATATATTCAGGTCATTGGATCCCAAAGCCAATTTAACGGAATCCTGAAGAATATCCTGTCAATATCCCCTATTACGTAAAGAATGTAAGTTACGTCCCAGTTTTTCTGGATTTTTTTATCAGTTTTTGACATTTTTTAACAACATTTCCATAAAATTGAGGGTGAGAAATGCTCTAAGTAATAATCTGTTTGCGAGTCGCACCATATTTAGAAATCAAATCTTCATATCTTCTATAAAACTTCTTAAAGGTGTTAATCAATTTATGAAATCTGTAACCTTGTTGTAGAAGTTTCGATGTGATAGTAAGGTTACGCTCATTAAAGTCGTCAAGAGTAGAACAGACGCGTGTGAATCGTACTAGTTGTGATATATACACCCCGTATGATGGAGCTACAGGAACGTCGCCATCAAGAAAAGGGAAATTAGTAATTGTGAAATCAAAATCATCCCTTTTATCATAAATTTTAGTTTTAATTTTGCCAGAGTCAATGATGAAAGTTAAATCAAGAAATGAGTAGTATTTAGAATCATCGTTTGCTTTATTAGGTTTCAGTTCTTGCGGGTATATGAGGTCGACATGGGGATTGTCAATAGTAAGGATATCGTCGATGTACCTGCTGTTATCGTTGAAAATTGAAATAAGTTTATCACTGTTTTGTACGGTAAGTTTGTAAAGTTTTAATTTTCGACTCTAAAATTTCAAAATTCCAGTTTTACCTTAAAATTTCGACTTCTTTTAAGCTTGATATTTCAACTTTCAACTCAAATTTTTAATATTTTTAAACTCGAAATTTCGACATTTTCAAATTCAAATTTCCAGCTCCTTCATTCTGAAAATTTCGACTTTTCAACGCTCAAAATTTGGACAGTTGTAAGCTGAAACAAAAAGAAAACTTTAATTTGAATCTTGATCGATTTCGACTTTCTAAATCTGAAATTTTCTATCGTAAAAACTTAATATTTTGACTTATTCTAAAGTCGAAATTTTAGACTTCAAACCAGTCGTAAAGTTGAGTTTGAAAAAAAACAGAAAATTTGAGTTAAAGAAAGTAGAAATTACGAGTTTTCAAGAGTCGAAACTCTGATTTTTCATAAGTCTTAACTTCGCATTTTAAGTCGAAATTTTGAGTTTGAAAATGTCAAAATTTTGAATTAAAAATCGAAATTATGAGTTAAAAAAGAATGGGGGATCCTATGAAGTTCAAGAAAAGAAGGGTTCCAGTCGATTTTTGTCCATTTTTGTCAATGTTTGCCTTATTTCTACACAAATTTAAAAAAAAATCAAGAAGAATGGGGTTCCAACATTTGGATCCTCCTCTAGATCCGCCAATGTACCAATAATAAAACTGAATAACACAAAACCGTACCATTATTTTTATTAATATTATTTATATATCTATCGAATTATTTATTTTTGTAATTGCACCTATGTTAACATTTTCATTTTAAGATTCAAGATTTTATAAACGTTAAAGAAAGTAGAAATTACGAGTTTTCAAGAGTCGAAACTCTGACTTTTCATAAGTCTTAACTTCGCATTTTAAGTCGAAATTTTGAATTTGAAAATGTCAAAATTTTGAATTAAAAATCGAAATTATGAGTTTAAAAAAGAATGGGGGATCCTATGAAGTTCAAGAAAAGAAGGGTTCCAGTCGATTTTTGTCCATTTTTGTCAATGTTTGCCTTATTTCTACACAAATTTAAAAAAAATCAAGAAGAATGGGGTTCCAACTTTTGGATCCTCCTCTAGATCCGCCAATGTACCAATAATAAAACTGAATAACACAAAACCGTACCATTATTTTTATTTATATTATTTATATATCTATCGAATTATTTATTTTTGTAATTGCACCTATGTTAACATTTTCATTTTAAGATTCAAGATTTTATAAACTTGCTGACAGGATACACTATAACATAAGACAATACCAACATATACAATACACAGCATGGCAAACAAAACAGAGTGGATGCTTGCACATAAATACACAATTTGATAATTAGTTTGCAAACAAAAAACGTTAAACATAGTAATAGTATTAATATTCGTCAATCATAAATTATAACATACATCAGGCCAAATCACTCATTAGTAATATTTGAAGATAAAATAAATGATTATACTGTATATAAACAGCTAACAATAACATTCGTATCGAGAAGACCGAATTATGCTGAGTGCATGTGCTATATGGATTATCACAGAATTTTGAACGGAAAGGATAATACATTTCTTTTTCAAAGTGCAATCAGGAAATTACGTATGGTTAGTAAGAATAGTGAAAATTATAATACATATCAATAAACATGGATACATTTCTTCGGAGAAGTAATTTGAAGATTTCCATATATAGACAATAGGATATGTGAGGTACATGTCAAACCGAAACAGGCAAACGTATTACGGCGTTTTGTCTGAATAGATTTCATGTATCTTCCTGTGTCTGTTGGTATAATCAATTGTGCATATTTCGTTTTTGCACGCTCTACAAGCTTCTGTTTTGTTTTTGTTTTGATTTGTTGTGTTTTCATTTTTTCATTTCTTTATTTCTTTGTTTTTGTTTTTGTTTTTTATTTTTTATTTTCTTATTTTTATTTTTATTATTTTTTTTTTGTTTCTGTAAAACTCCAGATGTTAAAAGATCACAATATTTTTTACTTACGCCTGAATCCCGGGAACTGGATACTATCATGCCATAATTTTGAATAATCTACTTCATGTATATTACAGTTTTTTTTCTATATACCGCATAATATTCCAAACATTTAAATTCTTGTTTAAAACAGAATGTATCTATATTGACAAAATGATATAAAATGTGGGCGTAAATAAACAAAGAAAAAGGGGGGAGAAAAAAAATAGATAAACAAAAAAACCAAAACAAAACAAAATACTAGTACAAAGTATGCAATGTGCAAAGGGTTATCGTATTCCGTTCTTCCTCTGCAAGACTAAATGCCCGTGGTGCATGAATTTGAATAAATATATCTACACGGCACTCGGGTGATGTATAAAAACTTCCATGTTTATATGCAGTGCAAAAGGTTTGCCACGATATACCGCCATCAAAAGCTTGAAAAGTAGAATTGCCTTTTTTAGGCAAACGGAAAACGTGATCGTGACAAGAAAGTTTACGGGAAGACGGGAAAGTATATAGGACGTGACGCTGGAACCGCTGAAAATTTAGCCCATGAAAAGGGGAAATACGGCCTCTTTCAAAGTCTTCATAAAATATTTTTCCAACCTTGAAACTAGAAAGTGGTGAATGATTGTCAGGATTTGGGGGAACGGAAATCTGAAATCCTAATAAAAACTGTTTCAAGAATTTCAAAATTTCTAAATCAAATCGATAACGGCTTTTCGACAAATTAGCTTCTGATCATCGTACAAATAATGTCTTTATTTTTTAAGCAAAACCCAACAAAGAAATAAACATATTTGAAGATCAATGAATTTGACAGATAATTGATTGACGTAATGAACGCCCTCTTTATTCGATAGGTGAATATCAATTGAATTGCATATGATTGACGTACGCTTCATTGACATATAACACCAAGATAGTGCACATTGTTTGTTTAGGCCGTTTTATGAAACGCGCATGTGTTTCGAATTTTGCTGTATCTCTCGTTGTACATTTTGTACTCTTGAAAGAACATGACCAGTTGGCATGGTCTTCATATCGAAAAAAATTGAAAGTTTCACGCAAATTTTGGCTTTTTGATTGTTGATTTCTCTTTAACGGTGACATTACATCCATGATTTTTAGAGCATATGTACAATTCGTATATGTACTTTCGTTAAAGTTGGAATTTTTTAGGAATAAAGCATAGTTATTTCGCATTCAATGAAAATGTCGTTAATTTAGACTCAAATTAACCCCGACATTTAAACCGATAAATTTCAAAAACCAATCAAAAATAACTTGCATTCTATGATTCAAATAAATATTTTAGGTTTGACTTTATCGTGAATAACTTTTTATTAGAATATAAGAGAGTACTACTATTTTTCTATTACTTTAAAGATGCCATATCCCAAGCACTGTTTTAGAGTACCCTTAAAAGGGAGAAATTAGAGAAATCGTGACCACAGGAACTTACTACGACAGCTAAAAAATTAAAATTTAATAGTTGCTCTATCATATAAAACAAAAATTAGCCATGTGTGATTCCGCTAACCCAAACTCGAAAACTAAGCGTCTGTTTGGACCTCAGACACCCTACTTTAAGTGCTTAGAACTGATTAAGCGCAGCTAAAGCCCCTCGCACTTTATCTCATTTAGTTTGGTTTGTGTGTCTCTCAACTTTACTAAGTAAATAAATGGAGGTAAATTATTAGTTAAAGTGCTTCGAAATCAAGAAAATCAACTGAAAAACAACAGAAATGGAATATTCCAGCAAAAATTGAAGTGTCATGAATCACAAAAGAAATTATGCTTTGTTTTGGGTCGTTTTAACCTGGATATGGGATGTTGTCTCCATGACATTTACCCCATTGCCTTTCTTTTTCATATCATTGAAAGCAGTTTTTTAACGACAGTGACACAGACCAACTTTACTTCAAGCAGTTAGTACAACGTATGCCTAAAATGCCTTTAAATACAGTTTTAACATTTAAGCTTGTCTTCATATTTCAGGGTTAGGAGCAGAAAATGCAGGAGATAGCTGCTACTTTAGTAAGCCTTTGTTTCTTCCCATTTACGCTGTCATCAACAATTATCCCCGATTTTTTCTGAAGAAAATGTCAGTCAGTCCGTCTGTCCGTTCCATGAATCTTGTCAGTGGAACTCCTCACTCATTTTTTGATTCAGGGTTTTATTTTGTATCAAATAAAACAACGGCAGTAGAATACCGAAGGAACAAAGCACAATGCCCCGGAAGGGTAAGCATGTCCTGCTCTGTGCACAGCACCCGTCACACTGTTAGTTGGTCAATCCAGGGTAAAGTCAAAACCGGTAATGTCAAATCAGGGAAGACGCGAATCTAGCTGAAAATTGTTGTATATATGGAGCATATGGGCAAATAGCTTTCTGACTTTTATATTAATCTCGGTGCAATCAAGAGGACCCTAAATGGCTATTTTGACACTTGTGAACTTGTCAGTGGAACTCCTCCTACATTTTTGGATTGATGAATTTATTTTTGTTACAGAATTGTTGCATATATGTTGCAGATGCTCAATAAGCTTTCGAATTTTCAATATTGGTCTTGTTGCAAACAAAAGGCCACAAAATTTCTATTTTGACACACGTTAGCTTAACAGTAGAACTCCTCCTACATTTTTGGATTAAGTGTTTTAATTTTGTGATAGAATTGTTGCATATATGCTGCAGATGCAAAATAAACTTTCGGATTTCTTTTATATTGGTACTAGTGCAACCAAGAGGCCCAAAGATGTTGATTTGACACATGTGGGGTTGTCGGTGAAACTCTTCCTTAGAACTCCTCCTACATTTTTTGGATTGATGGATTTAATTTTGTTAAAGAATTATAGCATATAACCTGCAGAGGTACTAAAGGTTTCGGAATTTTGATTCCGGTTCCAGCTTTCGCACATTGCCTTAAAATTTCAAACACTCGTTTTTTAACTTCCAGCATATAATTTCATATTTTTCGAAGTGCTTAGAAAAAAATATGTTCTAAATACTTATTCGAAATTCTTTAATGTGATTTTATTTCTTTGTAAATAGATTGAAAGTCTCAAAGAATACTTATTCTTGAAATTCTACCCAGCAACTATACTTTTAGAATCTGTTTTCCTATGAACAAATATTTTCACTAATTGGATTCAAAAACTTTTGATTCAAATTTTGGTTAATTTTCTGTCTCAAAGTCTCAAAGACCGCTTGTTTTTTTTTTGGAAATCTTCTTAGCAGCCACATATACTTGTATCTGTTCTTAGTACCATAATTTGAATTCCAAATTGTAAAGGAAAGTTACACCCATGGTCTATAACAACTGTTTTCTGTGTCAAACAGGGAGTGTGGGGATAGTAATCATTTCTTATTGCGCCACTTCTAGTTAAAATTTGATTTCAAAACAAAATAAATTAATTATTTTCGATTTATGAAACTTTAAAACACGATTCTTCAACTTTGATTTGCAATTTTACAAATACAGACCTCTTTAATTTTAATTATTTCCAAAACCTTTTTTTGTTTTTTTTTAATAATTTTTTGAAAAAAAAAAAGATTTTGTATTCACATTAGTAATATTCAATGTTAATTGTACAACAGTAGTTCCTGTGAAGTTATTGTTATTTCAAACCCCCAAACTTACTTGACGGACCTTTTGTCTGGACGAGTTCAGTTAGTTATTTGCCACCTCAAGAGGGCAAACATTATTTTAAAAATCTTAATGACAACACATCATTTTAGCTCTCCAAATTGCTTCTTGATTTCAAGGCTCTGTGATCTTGTTTTTTTTTATTTTCAAACTTAAAATAACAACCAATACGGGATTTTTGAGACGTGTTCACTCCGGAAACATTTTTGTGTATAATGCGAAAAAATCAATACAAAAACACCTTGAGAAGGAATCATTAATTGATAAACATGGTTGAGCTAAGGGTAATTTATATTTAATTTATTTGTAGCGCTTCAGGTTAATTGTTTTTCTTCAATTAAAATGTCATGTAAGACAAATTATAAGTACACTTCAATTTCATAAATATTTTGTTGTAGGTGGTACATATATTTATTTCAATAGGTCAGGAACCCACTTATTCTTCTTACTGGTATTTGAGGAGATCGTTTCCGCCTTCAATTACACGATAGTTCCTATCTCGAAAGTCCCGTATTAAGAATGCCCACCTATGGAAAACGCGACACAAGTTAGACATCTTAAATACCGTTCATTTCAAACAAATAACAAAATACCGAAATTACTGTGAATTTAGTTCCTGCATATGCGCATTTCGACAACTAATGCAAATCAAATCAATACATTTGGAAATCCATAAACCAAAAAAACGTGTAAAAGCTGATAGAGAACTAATTACCAATAGGATCTAAACAGGAAAGCGAACATTAGCTAAGAAATGAGCAATGCAAGAGGGAGATACTTTTTAATAATTTTTTCTTTATTTAGATATTGCAAATTTTCAAAAGAAGTGTCTTTGTCAAAATTGCAAAAGAAGTGCCTTGTACACATGTAAAAGCCTCGCAACTCTTAGCGTCTCGGCTTTCACATGAGTACTCGTGTGAAAAAGGAAACTTCCAAACATCTCTTAAGCAAACAATAGCTGATGTCACTCCTGTAAGCAAATTCGATGCTAAATGTTATCTTGTTTGCAGCGTCAAAATTTTCCTAGAAATTAATTCTTGTTGAAACTGGACAAAGTTTAAAATTTGAAGTTTAATGGCGACCGCCTTTGTAATGTCAGTCGTATTGAATTTTTGTCTTTTGGAACTTGCTTGCACTGTCAAAAATCTACTTGCAAATTAATTTCCGTTGAAATAAGATTTAAATTCTTTTTTTTTCCTATTTTGGAAGCCATGTTTGAAATGTTAAGCATTTTATTATTTTTTTCACATAAATTCTCTTCTCTCATGTAAAAGGACATTCATACAAAATACAAAAAAATCATGTAAAACAGTTTCTGAGATATTGAATCCTCAAGGGTATAATGTAAATTGGGACCATTTTGGAAACGGTGTCCATTATAAAAACTAAAAGTTTTGCAGTCCCTCGTTGCATTTGTATCCGACTACCCGCCAAGATTTATTTGCTTACATGAAACAGTGTTCTAAAAATCTTTCGGACAAAAATCATTGGAAGAACAATACTAGAAAAAAAATGGAAGAAACAGAACAATTACAATATCTTGCCCCGACTCCTGGGGCGATATAACAATTTTTTTTGTTTGAAGTGTACGTTATGTTTTATGGTAAACGGGACAGGTTTTTAATATGTTCAAATATATGTACAACAAAGTTTATTTTTTTATACATATTATAGACTAGTTATCTGATATTTTCTCTGACTTATTAAAGTTTACTAGTTCAATTTTACCTAATTAATAACAAAATTAACTATACCTTCTTCGATGTTAAAATGGTGGTAATCTTGCAGTCCGTTAGAATCAAAGTATTAATGTATTTAAATGTCCTTATTAAATAATAAAATCCATGTGCATAAAAGTCTATGTTAAATTTAAAGGCGTGTATAAACTGTAAAGTACTGTAAATATAGTGTAATCATTACATTGGGCATTTCACGAATTTGACGACTGATTTGATTAGTTGTGTTTAGTATTATCATTGAGCTTTTGGTGTGTTTTATATTTGATTATATAAACTCAATATAAGCTTAGAATGAAAAGTAAATAGTTAAAAAAAAATACAAGTTGCCAAAATTAAGCGTAGCTTTTGCATGTTCTGGACCTTTTCCTGGTCAGTTTTATTCCATACCTGCCTGCCTTTTTGCTTTCATTTTGGTCCAAACCACAAAATAATTAAACATTCGAAACTTATGACCCTCAACGACCTCCATGTAATTCATGGGCTGAAAAACCCTCCTCCGACATGTGTAGGCACATTCCAAGCAACCTGACCATCCGATGTTACATTTAATACACCTTACCGTTTACAAAGAGAAGAATACTGGATCAAAAAGTTAGGAAACACAATACCCTATGGTTGTAATGATAAAATTAAAAGTGTAGGAAATCTGTCAAGTCTAGGATGCAGTTCGGTGAATGTGATGAATATACTGATGGGGTGCCAAAGCATACCGCGTAGTTACGGATACAGGCATTATACTGTACCGCACTGCATTACATTTCAATAAATGGTCTTCATCAACTCATAACATTTCCACTAGGTATTCATCACATTAGTACCAAATTGTATCCTTTGCCTCATCCATAGCTTCATTCCTTCTAATAAAGCATCATCAGTGATTTATTTGAATTTCATTGGGTAAAAATTAACATTTTTTAATACAACCGCGCCGATTTAAGTATGAACTTTGACTTATACCAACGAAAACAAATGTCATTTAAACCAGACACAACAGGGACGTCATAAAACAACCATCTAATCACAACGTAACGACCCAGACATACCTGTAAAGTATTTGACCAATCGCCAAAGAGAATCAATAATGCATGATCGATAGTAAACAAAAGAGAAAATACTTACACGTGCAGAACTTACTGTTCAATTACTAGTAATCAACATGCTAATTATTAAGCCAATAGTTTATTAAACTGATATGGAAATATCATTTACAAAGCGCAAAAATTAAAAAAATGTCCTTCCAAACTTATTATTCCGTTGAACAAACTTATTCATAAAGGATATAAATACAGCATTGTTGTTAAATCTTTACTTCTGGTTTTTGTTGGCAAAAATATTGATCATCTCCTAAAATGCTTTACACCATAACTAAATTTAAACAATTTTTCATATTGGCAGTATTTGGCATTGCACAATATCATGTTCTTCTTTCATAATTGATGATGTTGCTATACCAAATCTATTTAGAAGTATTTCAATTGAAATTTCATATGTAAGAAGGTTTGATATCATAGTCAACGGAAATAATGTCCTTGGGTAGCTGTCAGTAACTGCGAGCATTTGTCCGGACAGTACCTGTATGGGTTGTCTTCATGTTTTATGTACTTCATTGTAAGGGTACTCGTCTTGATAAGTTGGACTTTTTACTAGTTTGATTTTTACTGTGAGTCTTTTTGTGTATTAATTTTTAGCCATTCACCACACATAGGGGGAGGATTTGGATCCAAGAAAACGAGTTTAACCCCACCGCAATTTTTGCGCCTGTCCCAAGTCAGGAATATGTTGGTCATTGGCTTGTCCTTGTCTTCTTATAAAAGTTTAGTTTCTTGATATTTGGGTTATTGGATGTGGTTTGTTTCCATTGATTTTTTCACTTTTTGCCTTTTCGGGGCCATTTAGGGCTTACTATATGGTGTGAGGTTCCTAACTGTGTTGAAGACCATATGGTGACCCCTAGATGTTTTGTTTTTGGTCGTTTTAACCTGGATATGGGATGATGTCTCCTTGACATTTACCCCATTTCTTTTCTTTTCATATTCAAAATCAATTTTAATCATTATAAATTATGAAGCGGAAAGTCAAACGAGTCATTCAAGTTAAAAAAAAACGACCAGTTATTTACGTAACTTCGTGCGATTTGTTGAATAGATCTGGATTGTAAACTACAAATAAAAAAAAGAAAATTAAAAGAAATGTTACTTTTTATGATCAATATAATATGTTCCGATAATTTCTAGTTTTGTTTATTTGCAGTGGATCTATGTTATTTTACTTCTTTTCTTACGGCGAATCTCTGATGAATTCTAAAGTATTGTTTCGTGCAAGGTTTCCACGGTCTCTTTCAATAGAAAGTAATCAATACGATAATATTTACTTCATTATACTATATTCTAAGTCCATTAGAAACGGATAAAGACAACAAATCTACGGGTCTCTATAAGATTTTCGTCAAGGATTTAATTCCACTTCTTGTGAAAAAGCTCTTTATATCGATAGCATGCAACTGTTTCAGATACATGCAGGCCTTAGCGGAGAGAAGACCCATCTGCATTAGGTCTGAAGGTTGTATCCAATGACCGATAAGGAGTTACAGAACCAATTTTTGAAAACTTGCAGACTGAGAAGTTTCTATTTAGGTTGTGTTATATGCTATTTATTTGAATATTTTTATGATAATAACTTAATTAGATATTTCATTTAACCCAAATTAGGTATGTCTTGAACTCCAGAAAATTTCAAAATGTTCTTACCTCTGATAAAAAAGTTATGACCATTCAAAAATCAATAATGTCATGTTTCATTTTATTTTTACTGTTTTTGTAAGAAATGTTTTCAGTAATTTAAAAGCTTTGATCAGATTTATCTAATTCCTAACTAACAGAAAATTATTCTGCTAAATTTTCCATTTTATTTTTTAAAGATAGCTGTAATACAAGTGAAGTAATGCTAAAAACAGTGACATCATGTATTCGTTATGCAATTTCCCTTAATTGGGGCTGTTTAATGTGTAGGAGAAAAAAATACTTAAATATAGAAAAAAAGAAGGGAAACAGGGAATGTGTCAAAGAGACAACGACCCAAAGGGAAGTAATAATAATATACCTGTATGTAATATTTGCAAACATCAAATATTAAATTAAGGGTTGAAATTTCAAACAGAAAAACAATTTTCAATTTACCTTGAAAAATATTAAAATATTTTATCACAAATTTCGTTGACGCAAAATAGCCAAAAATTGTCTTGTCCGTAGGCACTAGTTTTTTGAAAGCTTGTTACGAAATAATAGTAATAGCTTCAACTCGCAAAAAAAAAAACAGGTTGAAACTATTATTTCGCAAAAAACTCCTGTGATCCGGGAAGGCATGAATCTAGCCGAAAATGTCACCGTTTTCATTTAGGATAACGACAATGATGTACACCTCTCAATGATATATTATGGTGACGGACATAGAATTTCTTGATTACTGAAAGCAACAGGCTGAACAAAAAGATGAAAAATATTTTGAGTCGAAAACAATTATCTATGTGTTTTTAAATTAAACTTTAATCAATAGTTTGGAAATATCGAATGTCATCACACATAATTCACGGTACTAATAATGTAAGAAAGGGGGAGCTAAATGATAAAATTTACGCAGTGGTTTTTTTTGCTGGTACAAACAAAATAGTCAACAAGCTATTTGACAGCCTGTATATTATTTTGGCGGAATTATTTATAACATTTATAATACATGACAGGTAAGAAAGTATGGTAAATTACTTAAACAAAATATATTTACATCAAAATCAGGCAGACTGCAATTGCTATTTTGTGAAAGAACAAGGCTGCCATTCCGTTACACCGATAAAAATGATCGTGAGGGATTTGTAACGGCGGTTAAGTCTTCAGACCGGATCGTGAGGGATTTTGGTTTCATTTAAACATATTTTTTTTTTGCAATATAAACATGCAAAAGGGATTGAACACAAGTTATACGACATTAGTGACGTTCTCTCCCTTATAAATATATATACATAGAAAAATCAGAATTCAAAATGACTACAATGTAAGATTAAATCAATGTGCATATAAATGTAATGATACAAAAAAAAGAAAAGGAAAAAAGGGGGAAGACTGGAGTGGGTGACGAAAATAAAAAGGAATTTAATTGAGATCACAATGCACTAATTTCATTGAAACGCCTGGTTTTCCTAATATATGAATGTACACAATTGAAAATTTCTGTATTTTGTTCAAAGATTAAATTGCAGTCACCAGCCAATAGCAATTCTATAGTTATGTCATAATTTCGTAAATTATTCAGCAATTCAGTCCTTTCTTCATTATAAAAATTCCATTCCATAAAGAAATGGATTGAATCTTCTTAGGGATTTGGTGACACCATCGTGAGGGATTATATTGACAATTATTTTGAAAGAACTTGATTTTTTTTTTGAAAAAGTAGAGAACTTAATGGGAAAAAGAAATGTGTCTGTCAAATGATTATTATCAGACTATCCCTTAAGACAAAAACTATTTTAAAGGTACAACATGCTGCTCAGAATTAACAAAGGCGATGTCGAACCCTACTGAATTTTTGAAGATTTGTAGCACATTTTTTTGCTCTTTTTGGAAAAATGCCTTTGCTCGGTGTTCAAATTTCTGCTACAACGTATATTCTTTATATAATGCTTACTAATGATGGGTTTCCTTTTTGTACTAGGTAAACAATAAACACACAAAATCTGAATTTGTGCATTTTCATCCCAAAATGATTGTGAGGGATGAGTGACGAAATTTATGATCGTGAAGAATTAAGCTTAATGATTATTCACTGTCGTGTACGTGTGCAGGATTGGACAAAACAAGATGGTGGACAATATATGTCGAAAACGGGTAGGCATGAAGAAATATGTATTTTCTTTATGTATACAATGTTCTTTGAATAAAATAAAATACTCTTGCGATCAAGAGGGTCTTGCTTTGTTTATTATCTGTTTATGACATCGCTAGTACGTACGTTTGAATGTTTATTCTTCGACGGAACACCATGGCATCTCTGCAATTTAGTTCGAGGTGGGTGATAGAGTGTATTTTCCTCTTTTCACGTATTTTAAGATTACGATTGCTTGGGAAAGGGACCTAGTCAAGCTCTATTCACTCTGACAAGATTTGCTCATCTATGTGCTTTATTTACATAAATATCCGAAGTTAAATATTTGTTTATGTGCAGGATTGGACGTATTACCTTATAACCAAAATTCTGCAGGATTGGATATAGATTTTTTTGGTTCAGGATTGGAATTAAAAGATCGGTCATAATGGGAAAAACTCGGTTTCTGGTTCTTTTTATTTGTATTAGTGGAACTTCAATACAAGTTATGTAATAATTTTTCAAAGAAACATAGTTTTGGGTTGTGACGGAGCATGCCCGTTTATTAATAGAAGCATTCGTATCGAAACAGGTTTGTAACATCTTCCATTAGCTGCGCTAGTACTCCAGTAGCATAGATTGTAGAGTACTGTTCTGTCGTCCTAGTGGTACCGGTATCGAATCCAATTCTGGCGACAGGTGAATTTTGTAATTAAATTCATGCTCTCCAACTACAAGTTTGTATGTTGTCTGTCATGCCTAAGGCCCTGACCATTTTTGATGCCTCAAGGATGGAGATAATAGCATATGAAAATGATGCAATGTTTATATAGCGTAACTTTGACATTTGATCATCATGGCCTGTTACATTTGGGCTATATATAACCTTGCATAGTATGCCGTGTTGAAAAATCACATCACTAAGCCTCGTCTTGACCAGTTACCTCTTTAAAACTTAAGCTTGATCAATTTGTCTGTGAATAACAAAAACCGAAATTACTGTTAATTTATTTTCTTTTAATGCGCATTTCGACAACTTATGTCTCATCAGTGCAGATCACATCAAAACTCTTGGAAGTCCATTAACCGAAAGCATATTTAAGCTGATACAGTAAAAATAACCAAAAGGATCTAAATAGAAAAGGGAGATACTCCTTAGTTTTTCACAAAATTTTTTTCAAAATTTAAATATTGTAAGTTTCAATACAATTGGTTTTTGGGTCAACATGCACCGAAGTACTGACTACTGGGTTAATTAATACCCTCGGGAACTAACAGTCCGCCAGCAGAGGCAACGGCCAAAATACCGAAGTCACAATTAATTTATTTTCTGCATATGCACATTTCGACAACTTATGTCTCATCAGTTCAGATCACATCAAAACACTTGAAATAATAGCTTAACACAATATCACTTACAAGATAGATAGATGTATTCACCACAGATAGGCGACGTGTCGCTTACTAGAATCTTGAAAGCAATCATCAAAATATAAAGTAAGTAAAATCTTGTCTACTTTGTTTCCGGAACACTGGTTAGTGCCTGCTTCATTGATCGACGATCGGTATGCTTTTTAGCAATGTAATGCTCGGCTGTATCCCCACATTTATAATTGTAAGAACCCGTTCTCTTCATCAACGGCATACAGTCATAATTATACAAAAGCGCATGGGCTTATCGGATTATGTAAGTGAACATGGGAAATTCCTGACTTCATATAATTGGGTCTGATTTACCATGCAATATCGATATGATTGAAGAAAGAAATGCGAAAATGTGTAGGTTCTTTGAATAGTTGTGGAAGGTGTTGGACAGCTCTGTATTCAATGCTGACTATAAAACATCCGTAATCAGTAAATAAATAAAAAAACACTGTAGACACCGAAACGTCTGAATCCCGGTAGACTTTTTAATTTAGTGTAAAACTTATTTGTGAGTTTTTTGGGTGCAGCTGGCCTTTGATAACTGGAATTGAAAGTAATACGTGTATCCATTACACATCATAAAAATGGTCCATTAGTTTTGACAATCAACCACTGCCAATATTGTCCATTGCATCACATAACAAAGTGTTCCCCTTAAAAATATACGGAAAATCGTACAGTGCAATGAAGCTTTAAGTACATGGAGTTTTGGTGCCGAAATATGCATACAAAAGATCAGCAGAAAACTGAGGGATCAAAGTGAAAAATCTTTAACTTCTAAGGACAGCACCGTAACGCATAATTCAAGCTCTAAATTAATTCATAATAAATATACCTGACAATGACCTGCTTAGTGGACAGACTCGACATGTTTTCGCATTTTTGTAAAATCTAATGCATCGAAAGATAGACATCAATAAAAGAAACGTAAAAGCAGTTCTTGATGCCAAGTATCAAATAAAAAATCCAATCCTGAACCAAAATCTATGTCCAATCCTGCACAATTTGGGTAAAAAGTAATAATTCCACTCCTGCACATAAACAAATTTTTAACTTCGGATTTTTATGTAAATGAAGCACATAGATAAGCAAATCCGGCCAGACTGAATAGAGCTTGATGTATAGATTTAGTCGAGGTCCCTTTTCCCAACAATCGGGGTTTTAAAATTTGTGAAAAGAGGAAAATACATTCCCCCACCCGCTTCAAACTTAATTGCAGAGATACCATCGTGTTTCATCGAAGAATAAACAATCAAATGTACATTCTAGCGATGTCATAAATAGACAATAAACAGAACAAGACCTTCTTGATCGCAAGAGTAATTTATTTTATTCAAAGTACATCATATACACAAAAAAATGAACATTTCTTCATGCCTACCCGTTTTCGACATATATTGTCCACCATCTTGTTTTGTCCAATCCTGCACACGTATACGACAGTGTTATTGTAAAAAGAGAAATGTGTGTTTTTTTTCTGTCCTATTCATTTTTGTACATGTATATATGCGTGTCTTTATTTTTTTTACTGTGCCGTGCTAATGTTATATCTTTGTTTCTTTATATTTCCAATGTTGCCATTGTCCTTGGATTGTTCGTTTAAGACTGATGGTTCGGTTCTCACTTTCTATATTCAGCAATATTGCGATGATATCAAAAAGCACATTAAACAATGGTAAAATGTTCATTTTAAGTATTTTCAAAAGTGAAGTAATGTTTATTATTGCATTATTCTTGTTACCGGGGGAAGCAGATGAATATAGGAAAAGCAACGGAAACGGGGAATGTGTCAAAGAGACAACGACCCAAAGGGGAGTAATAACAACTGAATAGGAATATGAATATGTATAATCACTATTGAGTCAAATTGTCGGATTCTTAATTCATGTCGTTTTCGCCTATGGCCTCAAAAAAGATTTAAACTTATGTTTCCAATTAATTCAAATGAAAATTGATTGACCTAGAATATTTGATTGATTGATTGAATATTGTTTAACGTCTACTCAGCAATATTTCAGCTATATCAAGACGAGAACAAGTTTG
The DNA here is from genome assembly GCA_002080025.1 of Modiolus philippinarum. NCBI lineage: Eukaryota > Metazoa > Mollusca > Bivalvia > Mytilida > Modiolidae > Modiolus > Modiolus philippinarum. Next base: position 50,513 of record MJUU01063950.1, read on the forward strand.
TTAATAAATAATCACTTTGGGGTATGGAAAGGGCCATGGGACGGGAAATTCTGACTGCCACTGGAAAAGTAGGGTGAAATCGTCAAGGGCGGGGAATTTAGCCTTGTAGCCGATCACCTACGGACAATCCAAAAAGAGCTTGCTACAATGGTTCTTTAACGTGCAGGAAGCGTGGCATTTTTTCCAACACGTGGACCTGAGTTTACATCCCATCCGAAAGATGGGTTGTGTATTTATTAATCCCGCACAACCACGGAATCGTTCCTATTTCTATATCCCGGGACCCTCGTGGTCAGCCTCCGTTTAGGAGGGGTCACACCCCGCAAGCCGGAGATACTAGGTCCTATTTCTATATCCCGGGGTTCCCTCGGGGTCCTCTGTTAGGAAGACTCATACTCCAAGCTCAGAGGATGCTGCGGGCCTATTCATAAGCCGGGATCGCGCACGGCGGCCTAGAATATTTCAAAAGCTCTTAAAGGGACCCACATAACACACTTTTAACAGAGAAAAAATTGTTTATCAGCATTTCAATGAAATTTGTTTATGAGCGTGATTTATGTATCCTCTACATACATTCAGTTATGTTGTAATTGTGCTTGAGAGAATTTCTAGCATATCTAAAATTTTGACATTTCTATTACCTTTTAATATCAAATTATTATTTTGATCTAAAAATATAAATGTTGTGCGATAGCCACAAATTAACTATGGAACAAAATGAAATGGTATAGTAAAGATAAAAAACACAAAATGTACAAATTAAAAAACACATAAAAATGACAAAAATAGAGGGAGGGAAGACTGCCCAACGTTTCGGCCTATATGGCCTTCGACTAGGGAACTACCGGGCTAAATACGGAGAAGATTGATTGAATATTGTTTAACGTCTACTCAGCAATTAATATTTCAGCTATATCAAGACGAAAACAAGCTTGTTATTAAATAATCACTTCGGGGTATGGAAAGGGTCATGGGACGGGAAATTCTGACTGCCACTGGAAAAGTAGGATGAAATCGAAAAGGGCGGAGAATTTAGCCTTGTAGCCGATCACCTACGGACCACTCAAAAAAAGCTTGCTACAAGGGTTCTTTAACGTGCAGGAAGCGTGGAATTTCTTCCAACACGTGGACCTGAGTTTACATCCCATCCGAAAGATGGGTTGTGCATTTATTAATCCCGCACAACCACGGAATGGGTCCTATTTCTATATCCCGGGACCCTCGGGGTCAGCCCCCGTTTAGGAGGGGTCACACCCCGCAAGCCGGAGATACTAGGTCCTATTTCTATATCCCGGGGTTCCCTCTGGGTCCTCTGTTAGGAAGACTCATACTCCAAGGTCAGAGGATGCTGCGGGCCTATTCATAAGCCGGCACCGCGAACTGCGGAATACGGAGAAGAAGATGGATATAACGAGAGAAGGCAGACCTAATGGCGTGTCACAGATATTAACTGTAAAAATCGTGCCAAATCTTGAACTTAATCGAAAACGAGAAATAAAACATTAGTTATATGTACTATGCAAATATTAAACTTCAATACATAAATAATTTTATAAAATAGACTGCTTCTTAATATTCATGCCAAAGGGTCGAGCAGTTCCAAGAAAATTGATGATTTTTTGTTCAAGGAACTGTCGTTATTATTATTTGGATCACCTGATTGTTGTGCCCACATCTCATGCTTTTTTTTTTTTAAATATGCAAAGTTTTCTTACTTTTGACTCTATGAGTGCCCTGTGTTTGTTTAAGTGTTCTGATTGTCTTCCGTTATTCTTTTGTCGGGCAACGGATGACAGCGATTATACACTTTGCCAGTTAATGTTATGTTTTTGACAACACCGCATTCATGAATGATAAGCATGGCTGTAGCGTTATTCGACAGTTAGCATTTCACTCAAGCGGTGCTAGGGGCCGTCTTGAACTTACTATGAGGTATGAGCAAAGCTCAATGTTGAAGGACTTGTGGTTATTTCAAGATGAAGAACAAAAATAAAAGCTTTGTTCCATTGCTTTATATTAACATGTATTTGTAGAGGTTTATCTCATATGCATTTACTCCATATCACTTCATTTCTTATTTTAGGTCTCAATTTTATTTATTGTTTTTTTAGGCACACCAACTTTCCTTGGATAGAAAATAACACATAAAATCAACATTTAAATCAAATATCTTGTTTATTATTAGGCTTAAACACTGACAGAAATGCGAACATGAGTCTTTTAAGCAGTTTAGTGTAAAATGAAATAGCATTTGATATTAAAATAGGAAGAAAAAACTAGTTTCTAGAAATGGTTATGAAAAATTATAAACAAAAAACACGTGTGCACAAAAATAACCCTGTGTCATCCCCATTTTTAGTCGAACTTTAAGGGTACGGTAGGTAATTCTTGATAAAAAAACTACATTTCTGCATATGAGGAGAAATTGTGCAAAAATGTTAGAGAGAAATCAAGCATATCAATAGGAAGAAGAATTAAAAAAGGGCCATGTACAGAATTACAATTTATGGTAATTGTACTGTTTATTCAATTGTGTTCTATGCTTTGCCTAGACTAGAAATATTTCTAATGTGTATTTAACCCATACTCTTTTGTCACGCTGTTTTTAATTATCAGGAGAAAAATAATTTTAAAATATAAAGACAAAAATTTCAAATTCAATTTTATGATCGACACCATGAACTTGTTGATCACTTTGGGATATCCGTGTTACAGATGTGCACAGACCTTACCCTTTTACAGTTTGATTTGTTACTTCTACGTTTACCGAATTGACTTCCACCGGACGTGAAATGCTCAACACGGCGGGAGTTTTATAAGAAACAGGAAATGCTTACTCTACCGGTGCACCTGGCTTCGGTATCATGAACTGTCTTATGCTGAATGTTCAAGTTTCAGTTTTTTGCAAAATAGAATTTTTTCTTGATTTGGGGATCATGCATAATCTAAGAACGGCTTATATAAATTTGAAGCTATTGTCTTGGAATAGAAGGCAAGGCAAGCAGTCTTAATTTCATGACCCCGAGGCCTGGTCTCAACCTTAGTTTTTGTTTGGGTACAAGTGTTGTACATATATTTGTGTCTTCATTTTTCTCTTTTTGTTTTACCAAAATTGTTGTCTTTGTAGTGCTAATTTTGCTTTGTTTTTGGACTAATCTCTTTGGTTGCCAACTTACTTCAAAGAAGGTACCTTCTTGTTGCTTTGATGATTTTTAAAAAAAAATAAATAGCTGATCTTAAGTAACTGATCTTTTTAATTACAAACAAAACATCAATTTTCTCTCTTTTTCTGTTTAAACAATTAGCTTCATTTGAAAGACCGAATTTATGTGATATTAAACTAGAGGCTCACATGAGCCTGTATCGCTCACCTGGTGACTGGTTTTATTCATTGGCACCAATAGACCACCCATTCAAACTATAAATCAATTCACCATATGAACAAATTTTCATTCTTGGATGAGGTACAAACTAAAAATCACAAACTTTGGAAAGGATCACCCAAAGACAGTTGTAGCCAAGTTTGGTTCCAATTGGCTCAGTAGGTTCAGAGGAGAAGACATTTGAATGCATTTCCCGTAGAGTCCCTATGTTAAACTATGTTCCACAATGGCGGCCATCTTGGATGAGGTAAGAACGTAAAAATCACAAACTTTAAAGGGGACCACCCAAGGACTATTGTGACCAAGTTTGGTTCAATTTGGCTTTGTAGTTTCACAGGAGGGGATCTTTGGATGCATTTCCCATAGGGTCCCAATGTTAAACTATGTTTCCTGCTGGCGGCCATCTTGAATGAGGTATGAACATAAAAATCACAAACTTTGAAGGAAAACATCTAAAGACTATTTTAACCAAGTTTGGTTCCAATTGGCTCAGTGAGTTCAGAGAAGACATTTGAATGCATTTCCCATAGGGTCCCTATGTTAAACTGTGCTCCACGCTGGCAGCCATCTTGGATGAGGTACAAACGTAAAAATCACAAACTTTAGAGGGGACCACCTAAGGACTACTCTGACAAAATTTGGTCCCCATTGGCACAGTGGTTTCAGAGGAGAAGATCTTTGAATGCATTTCCAATAGGGTCCTATGTTAAACTATCTTTCCCGCTGGCGACCATCTTGGATGAGATGCGAACTGCTGGACATATGTAAAAATTGTAGTTCTGGAAAACCTCAACACTTTTGCTATTCACATTTAACCTTTATCTCAAACAGTTTTTGAAATAAGAGCAAAAACGTTAAAAAAAATTGTGAAAATTCAAAGAACAAGCGGCAATAACTCCTATGTGGTTTGTCAGATTTTCTTCAAAATTGCAGAACATGTAAATCTTACTATGCTGACCATTTCTGTAACATAAAATTTACTTCTATCTTCTACCATTTTCAATATATAAGACTAAAAGTAACGAAAAACTGAAAATTTTACGAAAAAGGGGCAATAACTCCAAGACGGGTAAACGGATATACTTCAAAATTGCAGGGCAGGTACATCTCATCAAGCTGATTAATTTTACCTCCCCCCCACTACCCCCCGTCAGAATTTTGATATCTGTAATGGTTTTCGAGTAATTTGCCAAAAAATGGCAATTTATCCCTATGTTCTGTTTTTAGTAACAGTGGCCATGTTCTTTGGTCTACGGACATAAAAATCACAAACTTGAAAGAGCATACCCTGGTAATGATTCAGGCCAAGTTTGGTTAGTATTGACCCAGTTGTTTCAGAGAAGTAGATCTTTGAATAAAAGTTAACGGACGGACGGACGACGGACGCCGAGTGATGGCAAAAGTTCACATGCCCTTTGGCCAGGTGAGCTAAAAACCCAGAGTAAATTTTAACATATTTATTCAGATAAACTTACTTTAATATACATAGAGACAAATAAACTACTGGATTCAGAAACAAGCTTTTTAAAGCTTATACTAATCCGTCTCCAATTATAACTGACAGACATCTTAAGTATATACTGCTACACAAAGGTTACATTGACAAGTATAAGCTTTCCAAAAAAAAAAGCTTGCCGATTTTCAGCATTTAATTAATTATTATGATCATTCTGGCAGTGGAATGGTTACATTTTATATTTGGTCTATAGCAAGATCTATATGCCAGCCCGACACAGTTCACTGAACCATCCATTTGAGGTTAAGTTTGTTCTACTATCTAATGAAACACAATTTTGAAAAGCTATACCTTGGTGATGATTCAAGCTTATTTCGGTTCATTTTGTTCAGTTGTTTTTGAAATTGTTGAAGGACAGACAAGACATACCATGGACGCATAATGATGGCAAAAGCTAACAACTGAAATATTAAAAACTTTAGAAATGTTTTTTTTTATTTTGTCCAACAGATTGGTGGTAATTTGTAGTTTTTATGAAGAAAGCGAATGTTACTTTTGATTATTGATGCAAAATGATGGATAAGAAGCTTGTATTTTTGTCTGTGCTTGAACGCAGGTAAAAACTAGAGTTGTGGATGCCCCTGCGCTAGGCTTCGTCCAAGGATTTGTGCACATTCTTTTTCACATATTTTATGTTGTCATGTGAATAATTTAATTTCTTTCATTTATCATTATCATTAAACGAAATAGATTATATCATATCGTATTATATTTTATTTGTTATCTTTATGTTATAAATTGCATATATTTATAACCTGTAAACCCTCGTGCGAAATGGGTCAAGTCTTTAATGAAAAATAATGTAAAACAATTTTTACCTGTAGTAAACAAAAAATCGTCCACTTTCCCGGGTCTTTTTCGGCACAGGTAAAAACACACACCATATTCTGTTCATGTTGACAATCGCTCCTAATGAATAACAATGTGTTGCATCGCGTATTTATTTGTTTACACTTACATATGTGCTGCTGAATGGTATAGTGAACCCCAATTCGGCACAGGTTAAAAACACACACCATATTCTGTTCATGTTGACAATCCTAAATGTGTGGCATCGCGTATTTATTTGTTTACACTTACATGTACTGCTGAATGGTAGTAAACCCACGTAGTAAACCCCAATATCACGAAAAATACGTTGCATTTACACGTTAAAATTTAAAAGTACATGGCGATGCAAATATCATATGTAAGGTCGCATATTGCTAGCCAGTTGCTAGTAAGACCTTTTATGTAACTATATCTTAAGGTCGCATATTGCTAGCCAGTTGTTAGTAAGACCTTTCGTGTAACTATATCTTAAAAACGTCTGCGAGCAAGTACTTAACTATAGCCCTTGAAAGAAACAAAATAAGCCAGACACAGGAAATGCTTCCAATTCTTAGCTGCCGATTTGCGCGCAAATCGGCAATAAACACATATACATAAAAATCATTTAGAAATACACAAACATGAGAAAAAGAAGAAATGCAGAGAAAAATACAAGTTTTGTATTTATAAACCTCTTACTTTTTAAAATATATTTTTGAACTGTAAGAAAAATATTTATGTTTGTTTCTAAATTTAAACCCTCAGATCCAAATAATAAAAAGGTCTGTGTTTATGGGTTCATGACAATCAATTGTACTAATAGTTTCATTTCGTAGACGAGAATAATTCGGGCAAAAGAGCAAAAAATGAGATGATGACTCGACTTGACCACATGTACAGTTATAAGAATCCACCAAATTTCGCGTGAATAAGTGTTCGTTTAATGAACTACAGTTCATACGCAATCTGGTGTGTAGTATTTGTCCCATTCTAGTGCCTATGTAAAAATACCTCGGACATTCACGTTTACTAATTAACTTATTTTTGAATATATTTAAAGATTTACTTTCTCGCACTTCTTTTGGAAGTTTGTTCCATAATCTGATTGACATAGGAAAGAGGTAATTTGAGTAAAAGTTTGTTTTAGTTCGGATTTCCGAGATATTATTTGCCTGACGTGTGAAATGGCCATGCACGGAGGCAACTGTATTTGGTAGCAAGTTATTAAGAAATGAAGGTGTAAGTTTATTGATAATTTTATATAATAAAACCAATCTATGCGTTTCTCTTCTATCAGAAAGTTTTTCCCATCCCGTTTCGTCATAAAGCTTTTGAACTGATGTTAATATTGTTCCTCCCGTTATGATTCTCATGGCCTCTACTTGAACAGTTACAATTTTATCAACCAAAAATTGAGTATGATTATCCCAAAAAACGTCACCATACTCAAGAATCGGTCGCACAAAAGAGAAATAGATTTTTTCTAACGTGAATCTATTTAAGACAAATCTCATTCTTCGTAACAAATTAACCCTATTATATGCCTTTTTTATTATATGATTAATGTGGTCATGCCATAAGCCATTATTTGCAAAATGAATACCAAGATGTTTGTGACATGCAACTTCTTGAAGATGATGATCGTTCATGATCAGCGGCGGTTGAACAGGTTTAACATTTTTCCGAGATATGGTCATAGTTTCTGTTTTTTTGTGGATTAAACTTTACAAGCCATGTGTTTGACCAACGATGAATTTTATCGAGATCCCGGTTTAGAATTTCAGCAGCACTGTCTGGAGTATCAACTGTAATGTAAATACTTGTGTCGTCAGCGAACAACTTTATTCAAGCATCTATGTCAGACACGATGTCATTAATAAATAAGAGAAATAGAAGGGGACCCAGAATAGAACCTTGTGGAACTCCAGCATTAATTGATCTCCATTCAGAATTACTTCCATTTAACACAACCCTTTGAAGCCTCCCAGATAAATAGCTTTTGAAACAGTTTAGTAAATTTCCCGAAATACCGTATTGCTGAAGTTCAAACAGAAGACCTTTATGCCATACACGATCGAAAGCTTTGCTGATGTCACACAACACGACACGTATTTCTTTTCCACTATTTAAAGCTTTTCCAATGTCATTCGAAATACTAATTTATTGATTGATAGCGGAATCACCTTTCAGAAAACCAGACTGGTTAGCAGTTATTTTCTAATAAAAAATTATGAACGTGTTTATATATGCAACGTTCCAAGCACTTCGACAAGACACTCAGCAATGAAATAGGTCTGTAATTTTTCACTTCACTTGGATTATTACTTTAAAATACCGGGGTAACATTTGCATTTTTTCATTCTTTCGGAAAAATTGAAGAGGACAGGGATAAATTAAATAATTTGCAAAGCGGGGCCTTCAATTGAATAGCAGCTTCTTTGAGCAGACGAGAATTAACTTGGTCAGGGCCAGAAGCCTTACTTGTGTTAAGAATTCTTAACACATCTTCAATCTCACTTTCATTTAAGTATATGTCAGAAAAGCAATAATCAGGTACAAGAAGTTGTGGGAGTGTTGCGTGAGAATCGTCTAATTCCGTTTGTAAAACGAAAAAATCGTTAAAAAGGGTAGCTTTACCTTTATCGTCTGATATAAGGTCATCGTTGATCAATAAAGGGGGATCCCTGAATGTGTAGGTTTAATACCTGAAATCTTATTACAAGTTTTCCACCAAGAACGGGATGAACAGGCTGTTCTTGGATTTGATATATAAGAATCTCGAGCTTCCCTTACATGTGATATTACAGTATTGCGAATTTTTCTAAATTTGTTCTAGTCGGTTATTCTGTTATAACGCTTAGCTTTCGAATGTATTCGATTTTAGCTCACCTGGCTATGCCAGGGTGAGCTTTTGCCATCACTTGGCGTCCGTCGTCCGTCCGTCCGTCGTAAACATTTCATTCAAAGATCTTCTCCTCTGAAACCACTGGGCCAATTGGAACCAAACTTGGTCACAATAGTCCTTGGGTAGTCCCCTTCCAAAAAGTTATCCGGCATGTCCGTACCTAATCCAAGATGGCCGCCAACTGGGAACATAGTTTTAACATTGGACCCTATTGGACAGACATTCAAAGATCTTCTTCTCAGAAACTAGCAGTCCAATTATAACCAAACTTGGACACAATGGTCCTTAGATGGATTTCTAAAAAAGGTATCCGACAGGTCCGTATCTAATCCAAGATGGCCGCCAGCGGGGAACATAGTTTTAACATTGATCTCTATGGAAAATACATTCAAAGATCTTCTTCTCAGAAACTTCCAGTCCAATTATAACCAAAACTTAGTCACAGTGGTCCTTAGATGGTCCCTACCAAAAAAGATATCCGACAGGTCCGTACCTAATCCAAAATGGCCGCCAGCGGGGAACATAGCTTAACATTGGACCCTATGGAAAATACATTCAAAGATGTTCTTCTCAGAAGCTACCAGTCCAATTATAACCAAACTTAGACACAATGGTCCTTAGATGGTTCCTTCCAAAAAAGGTATCTGACAGGTCCGTACCTAATCCAAGATGGCCACCAACGGGGAACATAGTTTTAACATTGGACCCTATGGAAATTACATTCACAGATCTTCTTCTCAGAAACTACCAGTCCAATTATAACCAAACTGAGTCACAATGATCCTTAGATGGTCCCTTCCAAAAAGGTATCCGACAGGTCCGTACCTAATCCAAGATAGCCGCCAGCGGGGAACATATTTTTAACATCGGACCCTATCGGAAAGACATTCAAAGATGTTCTTCTCAGAAACTATTAGTCCAATTATAACCAAACTTAGTCACAGTGGTCCTTAGATGGTCCCTTCCAAAAAAGGTATCCGACAGGTCCGTACCTAATCCAAGATAGCCGCCAGCGGGGAACATATTTTTAACATCGGACCCTATCGGAAAGGCATTCAAAGATCTTCTTCTCAGAGACTACCAGTCCAATTATAACCAAACTTAGTCACAGTGGTCCTTAGATGGTCCCTTCCAAAAAAAGGTATCCGACAGGTCCGTACCTAATCCAAGATGGCCGCCAGCGGGGAACATAGTTTTAACATTGGACCCTATGGAAAAGACATTCAAAGATTTTCTTCTCAGAGACTAGAGTCCAATTAGAACCAAACTAAGCCACAATGGTTCTTAGGTGGTCCCATCCAAAAAATGTATCTGGCAGGTCCATACCTCATCCAAGATGGCCATCATCTGGAACATAGTTTTTACATTGGCCCTATTGATTTTAAGGGGAACCTCTGCCCAATTTTTTTGAATTTTTATTTGAATTGTGGTCTGGATGTTTCAATTTATCATTATGTATTTTTCATTATGTATTACCTTGATTATAAGGGGAACCCCTGCCCTAATTTTTTTTAATGGTGTTCTGTTATGGGTTGTAATGGAGTGTGGATTTTTCGGTTGCCATGGAAACCAATCAAGAATACTGTAATTTTAGAAAAAAAAAAAGTATTCTGCTAAATTTTATGTTTTGTTTTTCCTATGGGAAATGCCTTTTATCTATGTCAGCCATGGTCCAGGTGAGCGATACAGGCTCTTGAGAGCCTCTTGTTTACCTATTCATTTTCTGAGCGCGTTTGTCATCCAAACCGGATCAGCTGTCCTTATAGTTACAATTCTATTCGGTATCGTATGTATTATACGATCAGAAATATCGTTTGCAATTTTATCAATGTCGTCCGTATTAAATAAAGTGGCCCAGTCTGTGTCCGCTAGTAATTGTCGGTATTCGTCAAATTGTCCATTATTATAAATCCAAACTCTCCGTTTAAATGAATCAAGAACAGGTTTTAGAGCGTTAACAAGTCCAATAATTGGACAGTGGTAACGTGTTTGATCCATAAGTGGGGTCCTACACAAGAATATGGTACAAACAAAGGGTTATTGGTTATAATCAAATCAATTAACGATGACGAATGTTCAGTAAAATTAGTTGGATCATCAACAAGTTGCTGTAAACTATATTTCATACATATAAATTTTTTTTTATTTTAGAGTTATTATGCAATTGATTGTCATTAAAATCACAAGTTATGATTATGTTATCACAATGTACATCATTTACAGCTAATTCTATAGAATCGTCTATACTATTTCAAACATCTGAATTACTATCAAACATCTGAATTACCGATCTGTTTCTCCATTCTTATGAGGCAGAATTCATTGAATGGCTTCTTGAAAATAAAGACAAAAACTGGCCCAGTCATTTAATTTCAGATTCCGTTATATAGACAATATTACTAACAATATGCTTAAATCTGGACAACAGTCACTTTTGCCTTGTTTTTTGAAGCTGTTTTATTTGTGTTTAACAACTGGATATACCCAGAAACCTGGACTCCTGGTTATATAGTGCCGGTTCATAAAGCCAACGCTGCTTCAGATCCCAATAACTATAGAGGGATCACAATTACTGCTTCACTGGGAAAACTCTTCAATAAAATTTTAGATACCCGCCTGCATAAATATATGGACAAAAACGATTTTATTAATGATGCTCAAATAGGTTTTACAAAAAAAGCAAGACCATCAGACCATATGTTTATTTTAAAAACTTGATTGATAAATATTGCTGCAAAAAGATGGTAGATTGTTTGCCTGCTTTGTTGATTTTAAAAAGGCTTTTGATACAGTTATACACCAGAGGATTAAATTGAAATAATGGAAAATAGGGATTGGTTTTAATTTTTACAATTTAATTAAAAATATGTATGATCACAGTAAATCGTGTGTTAGAACTGATAAAAATAAAATTACAGATTTTTTTCCAAATAGATGTTGGAGTTAAGCAGGGTGACAATCTAAGTCCGAACTTGTTTAACATTTTTATTAATGATCTACCAACATCCCTTTCAGACACCCCTGATCCTGTAGAAATAAATGCAAGACTATTAAATTGTCTACTCTATGCAGATGACATTGTTCTTTTATCAACTTCTGCTGTTGGACTCCAAAAGAAACTAGATCAGTTAAACCTATATTGTAATGATTGGTGTCTACAACTTAACATTTCAAAAACTAAAATAATAATGTTCAACAAGGCAGGCAGACACATTAAACACATGTTCAGGTATGACAACAGTGTTATTGAATGTGTACAGCATTGTAAATACCTAGGTATAACTTTTAGTGCATCTGGATCTTTTTCGTGTGCTCAGGGAGTTATATAATAAAGCTCAAAAAGCATACCATAAACTTTGGAAAGATTTCCTGTCTCTCAATCCAAATGTCTGAAATTGTATACATGTGTTTGACCATACAGTTAAACCTATTTTATTATATGGGGCAGAAATTTGGGGATACTTTAATCCATTTAAAAAAAAGTTAACCTCGGATAACTCTGCAATAGGGGACGCATTTTCCAAATTACCTGCAGATAACTTGCATATAAAATTTTGCAAAACTGCTTTAGGGGTGAATAAGAAGGCAACAAATCTTGCCACTCTCTCAGAATTGGGGCGCTTTCCTTTACATTACGATGTGATAAAATCCATGTTAAAATACTTGTATCGCCTTGAAAATCTAGGATCCATGTTTCCAATATTAAGAGATGCTTATTGTGAGTCACAATCCCTACATAAACAAAAAATACAGTCGTGGTATGGCTCAATTGCATTTGTTTTGAGGCACATCCCTGGTATCATTGACTTAAAAAAAGGTTGGACCTTACAAGTTCAAAAACATGTATAAAAATACTTGTACCAATATTATGTAGGAAATTGGATATGTGAACTCAGGAAGAGTTCAGAGGGCAAACTGTGCATTTATGTCAAATTCAAGTGTAATTTTGGTATAGAACCATATTTAATGTTACTTCGCTCCCCTGAGCACAGGGAAAATTTCACTAGATTGAGAATCTCTGCACATAGGCTCGCAATTGAGAAAGGTCGATATCAGGGTACTCCCCGACAAAATAGGACATGCCTCAGGTGCAGCTCTGGCGAGGTGGATGACGAAATGCATTTTTTGTTTTCATATAAATTCCACGAAGACGCAACAAATCATATAATTGACACAGTTCTCACTGTATGTCCAAACTTTCTTCATTTAAATAACAATGAAAAGCTAATTTGGATACTTAACACAGAGAATGTTGACGTCTTAATAAAAATATGTGAGCTAATCAAAGAAAGCAAGATCTAATCTGATTTGTTAGAAAAAAAAATCTGTCTCTTGTTTAAGGGTAAAGATGGGTGTGTCATTAAGCATCGTCCCTTGGTGCCGTTTGCAGTTATGTTACCCATACTGCTAACATGTCTGCACTTGGCACAAGGATGGCCACCCTTTCTTAAAGCCCTCTTTAGTAATTATTAACTTTTTAATCTATTTATAATTCAGGCAAAGTCTGGTTGAGCCATTTAGCACTGTCCCTTGGTGCCTTGTGCGGACGAGTTACCTCTTATTGCTACCTCGCCTGCATTAGGCACGAGGATGGCAACCTAGGCTTGCAGCCTACGCTTACTCATTGTATATAATCGAAAATTTTATAAGTCAATAAGGAAGACAGGAAAATATTAGACATGTTAATAATTATCATCGTAATATTAACAAATGCATATTTATCGATTTGCAGAAACCTCGCCATGGTTGCACTTGAGTGCACTAGTCATTACAATTTGTTGATTTTTACACATGAGATTGTATGCATTGTCATTTTGAATTGTATTCTGTTTTACTTTGTTTGTTTGTATGTGTTTTTGTATCATGCCCCTCGTGGGTCCATTTTAATGGACAATAAAACATTCTTCTTCTTCTTCTTCTTCTATAGATGATATTTTATCACTTAACAACCCTCGCTTTGGGGATTTTCTTCATCTCATTTATCCAAAAGAGCTTGAAATTAAGGATACTACATATACTTCCATATCGGCCTCGTTCCTTGACCTTCATCTTGAAATTGACAACAGAGGTACATTACACACTAGGTTGTATGACAAACGCGATGACTTCACTTCTCCAATAGTAAACTTCCCTTTTCTTTGTGGCAACATTCCAAAAGCACCAGCATATGGAGTTTACATCTCACAACTCATTCGCTATTCAAGGGCTTGTGGTCGATACAGCGACTTCCTTGATAGATCCCAGTTGCTTACAAATTGACTACTTAAACAAGGGTACGTTACCAAAAACTTAAAGTCATTACTACAGAAGTTTTACGGCCGACATCACAATCTTGTCGATCGTTACGGGATATCTGTTTCCCAGATGACAACAGATCTTTCCCTCTACAACTAAAGTTTGTTTTACTCTGTCGGATTTGACTTTACTACCGGAGTTGACATGTTCAACACGGCGGGTGTCTTATAAGAAGCAGGGGATGCTTACTCTACCGGTACACCTGATCTCACCCATGGTTTTTATTGGGTCCTAGTTGTTTATTTGTATGTGTGTCTTCATCTTTTCTTTTTTGTCCCGTTCTCAAGTGGTGTCCTTGTTTCTTGGTGTTTCCGATGTTGCCTTTGTCCATGGATTGTTCGTTCATTGACTGACGGTTCGGTTCTCACTTTACTATGTGGTGGAACAAAAAAAGTACCATACAAAACCAATTTTTTGTTAATCTTAAGTTCGACCCATACTACTTCAACATTAGCTGCTTCCAAATCTGTTCTTCGTTTTGCATATATAGTATCCCGAATATAAACAATGACCCCCTCCCCCAATTTTGTCACTTTTCCTGTCATTTCTGAAAGGCTTATGATACATGTAGTTAGTACCAATGCAAAAACCCAGCTAACAACAAATATTCGGTCTCTTCCGATAGGGGAATTTTCAAAATAACTAATAAATAAATATTCTGAAATAAAATGTGGCCTTGTAAGATTTCTCGCGATTAACATTCCTCACGATGGTGTCACCAAATCCCTCACGATCTCTTCTCAATGCTTAACCGCCGTTAAAATCCCTCACAATCATTTTTATCGGCGTAACCGAATGACAGCCTTGAAGAACGATAAAATTCAATTTGAAACGTCATGCGAAAATGAAATAAACTTATAAAATTTAATTAATAATTCAAAACAAAACCTTTCACAGCCTTGATTGTATTGGAATCCCTTTTTGGTAGTTGTACAAAATGTTTATTTTCATATTTTCCAATAGTTCAGGCTTTAAATTCAGTATAATTACCAAATTGTACATTACATTTATATATGCCACCTCATTTTGTGTCATTTCGTCCATTTAATGACATTTTTTCAGTATGTAACTTTACTGTATGAATTGAAGGTACATGTAACATTAAAGTGAAGAAAAAACACGAGAAGTATTTACCGATTTTTATATTTCTTTGATTTATATTGAATAGAAACTCATATGTATTCAAACGGATTAAAGAAAAAAAATACCAGTATTGTTTTCAGATTACATATAGAATCTATCCTTTCAAGTCGTTGATTATCATAATTCTACTGTCGAAAGGGTAGAACTTTAAAAATTCGAGCCTTTGTGAGACAGTAGAACTATGATAATCAACGACTAACAAATGATAGATTTTAGTTCTCTAATTCTGAAATTAATGACAATTTCATGTGTTTTAGTTTCTACCTCGTCTCGGACTCTTCAATTAATACTGTGACGTCAGCGGATATGAAATTCACATTGCATGGAAATCAGCAAAAGCAAATCGATCATAGGTGATACAAGATAAATAAACAATCTTTGATTTGAATAAATACTTTTTACACTGATTTATACTCGAAATAAATTTATTTAAGGTATAGCTAAAAAGTTCGTGACCTTTTCAATATCCAATGAAATTGCGAGATCAATTTATGCACATGTTTGAGAACACTTTGATCTCCTATAGAATGAACTTGACCACCCCTATTAAGCTATGTAACGTTTAGGTACAGGTAAAGTTCAAACATTATCCTGAACCGGGACAATAATAATAAGAAATGTGTTTACATTTTTCTCAACCGGGCTAAACATTATCTAACCGGACTAAACCAATTACACGCGAACTCTTCTTACCTAAACTGTTCGCAGAGAACTCGGCTTAATAGGGCCGCCGTGCGCGACCCCGGCTTATGAAAAGGCCCGCAGCATCCTCTGAGCTTGGAGTATGAGTCTTCCTAACAGAGGACCCAGAGGGAACCCCGGGATATAGAAATAGGACCTAGTATCTCCGGCTTGCGGGGTATGACCCCTCCTAAACGGGGGCTGACCCCGAGGGTCCCGGGATATAGAAATATGACCCGTTCCGTGGTTGTGCGGGATTAATAAATACACAACCCATCTTTCGGATGGGATGTAAACTCAGGTCCACGTGTAGGAAGAAATTCCACGCTTCCTGCACGTTAAAGAACCCTTGTAGCAAGCTCTCTTTTGAGTGGTCCGTAGGTGATCGGCTACAAGGCTAAATTCTCCGCCCTTTTCGATTTCAACCTACTTTTCCAGTGGCGGTCAGACTTTCCCGTCCCATGGCCCTTTCCAAACCCCAAAGTGATTATTTAATAACAAACTTGTTCTCGTCTTGATATAGCTGAAATATTGCTGAGTAGACGTTAAACAATATTCAATCAATCAATCAGCTTAATAGGGGTGTTGACGAGAACAGCATTAGAAGAAATGAAAACTCTATTTATGACAATCTAGATAACCTTGACGGCGAAATAGCAAGAACGCAATTAGAAGGCTACTTAACAGGTGACGGTAGCATACATTGTAATTCACAGACTATTATACCGGTGCCGGTCAAGTAGCCTGTAGACTACAATGTACATGTATATGTATAAAATTTATCTTCTTCCGAGTAGGCCCTAAAATTTATTTTTGCGGTGAACACGAGATATGTTCCTTTCATGTTGCAATTACAACTTTTAATCAAATAATTAAAGGATTCCAACAGGCCTTGTATTGTAAAAAGAACAATATGAATATGATACTTGTTTCCCGGAACATATCCCTTTAGAGTCCTTTGTATATGGTGTTGTAAAATTGTCACTGTCCATATTTTATGACGTAAGGCAAGTTAAAATAACGTCAGAAATATATTCTTCCTCTCCCTCTATTTCCACAGCCACATGTATACTAGTAACCCATTTGTTTCTTTGAATTGTCGATTTTTCTTTTAATTTTATCCATTTCATTGTCAGCTGATATTCTAAGTAATCACGGGCAACTATCATGGTTGAATGGCGATTTAATAGGGCGCATTACTTCTGCGGAAATTTTTTAAACGTTAATTATTATGTTTCCGCAGATTAAAGTTTACGTTTCCGGAAAATTACCTGGTTAAGGTAGATATTATTACTATTTCAATATATTTTATAATGGTAAAAAAGACGTATCTAAAAAAAATAATTATTTATTCACTTATAAGTCCAGTAAAAACTTTGAATATTTAAAACCGATAAAAAGTGAGCATAAAAGGTCAAAGGTGCTCAACTTTTAAAGTTCTGAAAAAAAGTATCAAAACAATAAACATTTGTGAGCTTTCAAAGTACTTGTTACTCTTAAATTTTGTACCTGATAGTTAATATTAAAAGTCAAAAGAATACAACAAATCGCCCAAGTTGCAGACTTAAAGAGGAATAAATGTTCCGAGTTATTGGATCATCTAGAGGTCATAAGTTATATTTACAGTATCATTTAGGAGTTGTAACTGATTTACAGGGTAGGGGCGTGGAACTTTTCGAGTCGCATCGCAACGAGAAATTTCTACGCCCCTACCTTGTCAATCAGTTACAACTTCTAAATGATACTGTAAAAGTTTTGTGTTATATCATATGAATATTTATGAGTATTTTCGCGGGGATCGTGCAGTTCGGGTAGAATTCGCGGTCTTCATAACACGCCGCAGTTGGCTCATTTTACAAAAAAGACCATGGAGATAGGCACATTAGAAGACAGGGACGAT
Organism: Modiolus philippinarum; assembly: GCA_002080025.1. NCBI lineage: Eukaryota > Metazoa > Mollusca > Bivalvia > Mytilida > Modiolidae > Modiolus > Modiolus philippinarum. The sequence goes on from MJUU01063950.1 coordinate 68,146, forward strand.
CTAATGCTTACACAAGCTGCAGAAACCGTGGATATTTCGGATTTAGACTTTCTTAACGACGAAATTGACGATATCACGTTGAGCCAGGATTGCCAATCCATGGAAAATGAGCAACACGCATTAGGATTTCATTACAATGAGTTTGTCGCAAACTATGGACACTTACAAACCAGATTTTTTTGAATTTGGAAACTTTTTGTTGCAAACAGTAGTTGATGTGAAGCCAGGTGTAACAGCCGACATTCCAAATGGATGCGCAAGATTTGCCCGACCGGTGTCCAAAACAGAAATAAAGGAGCTTACTGACAGTCAAGAAAGTAAAAATACGAAGGCAAACACGAAATGGGCATTGAAAGTATGGGAGACATGGAGGGCAGAAAGACAAAACGGGAAGAATGAAATACCGGATTTGAATGTGATAGATGCAAGCATCGCTAGATTTTTGGATGCAGAGGTTTATATTGAAAGTGTGAACTCAAAAAGGGAGTGAATATACACCAAATCTATATACTACATAATTTGTGGATTGTTGAGACATATGCGAGATGTTGGAATTTATGATATGAACTTTCTTAATTCAGACGATGCAAGATTTGTTGGTACAAGAAAAGTTCTGGATGCCAAAATAAAAAGTTTGGTTGCTAAAGGGGTTGGTTCAGACGTTAAACAGGCTGATCCAATTTTGCCCGTTCATGAGATTAAATTGTGGGAAGAAGGAGTTTTCGGTAGAAGTGATGCTGAAACTTTGCAACATACTGTATTTGTTTACTGTTGTAAAATATTTGGACTTCGAGATGTTGACGAACATCGAGATTTAAAATGCGAACAATTTATAACAGGATCAGACGAAAGGGGAAAATTCATAAATTTCATTGGAAGAACTCACAAAGGAGGTTGATCACATACGGACATTAGCAATAAAAAGATTAAGCATTACTGCATTGAAGGTCAGCTTACTTTTATTATATAACAAAGACAGATCAAGGTGCGGAACCCCATTTTATTTAAAGAAAAATTCGTGTAGTATTACATCGAAAATCGACAAAAAGGGACAAAAAGAAACCTAGGAAATGCCTTTTTGAAAGCTGGATTCGGCAGTGTTACTTTCATATTAGTGCAAATTGAAAAAAATACAACCAAGAGAGCATGAGAGAGTGGGGGTAGAGAGACAGTAAACACAAACTGGAAGTTTGTCATGAAATCAATCATTTAATTGACTAATTTCACATTAATTGAAAACTTGCATTTGTTGGAGTTTCACCTTACACATTTTTTAATTCTATGACGTTTTTCACAAATTGAACTCGTGAAAATATCTTTCGTAATTACGAAAGATATTTTACTCATAATTATGAATATGAATAGTAGCAAAAATTTTATTTTATACCTCCTTTAGAATTATATTTATATAACATAAAATCTGTTTTTTTAGGAGATCGATGTCTAACCGATAATTTTGCAGTCTACTTGGAAGCGCTAGGTAAACAAGGCGTATTTTATCGGCGTCCCCTTGCGGGTTGCGATTTGACAAGGCCGAGATACAGTCAACAACCAGTAGGCATTAACAAGCTAAAAAAACTTTATGAAAACGATATGTATTAAGGCTGGATTAACTGGAAATTTCACTAATCATTCGGGTAAAAGAACCTGTGCCACTCAATTATGTATGTCCGGTGTTGACGAACAAGAAATCATGAAACTCACCGGTCATCGTTCCGAGAAAGCCGTAAGAAAGTACAAAAGATCGCCAGATGAAATCTCGGAGAACGTAAGCAACATACTGATTCCTCCTACAACATGCAACAAAAAGATGAAAACAGAACAAGTTAGCACAATGGAGCGTACCGATAGTAATCCGACTCCGATACCAGTCGATCAAACGTGCAAAAACGTTTTCAAGGACATAACCGAGAAATCTCTGTTCAGTAATTGCCAGATAAATTTCAACTTCCGCTAAAAATAAAGCATAGACATGAATGATTTGAAGTATATCGTAAATTAGATAAATTTACGATCTAGAAAATATGTTTTTAATTTAAAAAGAAAAAAAAACAAGATTTTGACATTTTATTCTCGAGAAATCCTTTTTTAATTACAACCACTTTGCTTCCGTTGATTTAGAGTATACTCATATCGTCTGCTAACACCGTTTTATTGACCTTATATTTTTTTTTCTGTTTTTCCAGTACTTTGACAATTGATAATCTTTGATTATTTCAGCCAAAAATAGAAAATAATTTAGTGGTGGAGTTCTATCCTGTGTTGGTAAATTCCAGGTGGTGATTTTATGCTGAACAATAACTGGGAAGTTATTCTGTATGACGTCACCCTCCTTGAAGTTACAGCACAGTTTGGCTCCTCCATTCAAGCTTCTATCTTATTTATAGTTCAAAATATTCTATTGAAAACACACCAAACAATGACACAATTATTTATTATCTTGTTTTTAATTGTAAAATGGTCCAAATTTAATTGATAATGTTACAAAATATTTTGACAAAGGTAATATATTTCTTTTGCGGAAAGCTATTTTTTCCGGAAAGATAAACATTTCTTTCTGGAAACGTAATACAATACTGGCGTATTTTTTTCGGGAAACGTAATGCCAATTTGCGGAAATGTAAACGCCGATTTAATATGTACAGGTAAAAAAAGGTTGCATAAATCACACTGGTGAATAAAACTTGAAATAATATACCATTGAAAGGAAACCGATGACGGAATTAGTCAAGATGTGCAATACATAAGGGTGTATTGAGAGTTTCCTAAAAATTAACTAAGAACATCGTAGGGGGGAGAAAAATATTCTTCGTGTTACACCCTTAACATTATCTTTGCATGGTCGTGAGAGTTATCTTACGAAACCCTTAAGATAACATATAAAATTATTTCATGGTACCAGCCCCTGATGTTTCATTTCAATACAAAACTCTTTATGCCTCACTGATAGATTGCAAGTGGGACAGGATATGCTTAGCCATCCTTATCCGGTTTCATGGGAGTTCACACTATGGGTGCCTTAGTTCTGGTTGTCGTCTTTTTATTCCCATGCCTTGTTACTTTCTACATCCATGTTTTGTCTTTGTTTTTCTGTGTAGTCGTATTTCCCATGTCTTTGTAATTATCACAATCTTTGTTCCTGCCGTATTTTTTAGACTGTAACAAATATTTTTCGACTGCAACGTGTCAAATTACTATTCATAAATTCATAAAGTCCTGTAGATTCACGGCAGTTTTAACTTTTATTATATTTGTTTTTTTTTTCTACAAAACGAGTGGTTAAAACACCAGAATTATAAATTATTGAAAATTTTTTTCATTCCTTCTGAAAAGGACTGGAATAGGCGGGAAAATGAAAAAAAATACATGTGGTTATTTAATATCAAATTTCATTTCACCCGATTTTTTTTACCGATCAAAAAATTTAATTTCATATATTTACTATGTTTTTGCATCGGTAATATGATGGAATTGAACCCTTTTCCAGTGGAGTACCTATATACAGCTCAAATTATAAGTTTGAAGGTAGAATATTACTTCTGTCACCAGTTAGGACTAAATGACAAATTTATCGAGGTAACTGTTAATTTAGATTCTACATATGCGCATTTCGAAAACTTATGTCTCATCAGTGCCGATCAAATATCCATATACCGAAATATGTCTAAAAGCTGATAGGTGAACAAAATACTAATAGGGTGTAAATAGTAAAGCTAAAATCAGATAAGGACAGAGCTATGCGAGAGGGAGATACTCCTTAGTTTTGAACAAAATTTTGGAAAATTAGATATTGCAAGTTCCCAAAATAAATCTGTTTTCGGGCCAGCACCAAAGTACTGACTACTTGGTTGGTGAATACCCTCGGGAACTAACAAGCCACCAGCAGATTAGACTGTACATAAAATATTCAAAAGCATCAATTTTAAAAATTAAGACATGCCATGGCACAAATACAATTTAAAGCATGTATAAACTATATTTATGATCCAAAACCTTCCAACTAAAGTATATTGTATAACAAATTCTAAGGTCACGGATTTCAGGAATGTATAATCAGGTAATAGGGTCTGTAAGCCTCGTCGTTGGAACTTCCGGGACCAAAACTTGTACCCGGAAGTTGCATTTTAAACAAAAACATATGACGTTTCAAGCAAAAAATTTGAACGTCATAATTTGGCGGGAAACGTTTTCAAATTGCAATTTTATCGTGATTTCTCGGTGTCACATGACGGGACTTAACGACCCTATGGAGGTCATATAGAAGTAAGTGAGGTGTGGTGCACCGAAGAATTACTTGTTTCACAAGGACAAGATGTTACAAAATTGTTATTTACAGATATCTGGACGACACCAATTAGCGACACAACAACTCCCCATGAAACAACGGATTACCAGACACCGGAAATCAACACAACGGACAGAAACATGTGCATTCCATGTGAACCATGTGCTTGTTTATCTACAGTTCCCGCAACTAATGTTGAGTCCAGTTACAATGCTGTACAGAATGAAATGACAAGGGCAGTGATAATTAACAAGAAATCTACTTCAAAATACATCCGAACTAAAACATTCCCTTCCGATGACAGACCGTCATCAAGGAATATAGGAATCTTTGCAGTAATTGTTTGTTTTCTCCCTTTTTTATCGGCAGTAGTATCTGATATACTTAGATATAAGCAAAAGTTGGTGTCGTGAAAATAAACAACACTTGTACAAAGCATGTGCCTATTCTAAAACGGTTTAATAGGGCTCAGTGTAAATTTAAGGTTGATCGATATTAATACATGGCGCATTCACAAATCGGATGCGGAAATGACATGTTTTATAAGCCGGAACGTTCTTGTCTTGGCATTTGTACCATAAAGTCATAATTAATATGGGACTTTTGAGTCGTGTTCACACCGGGAAAAAATTATATTGCAATATAAAAAAATCAATACATCAATACATTGAGAGTTGATCACTAATTATTCAATACTGTTGAGATGATGGTTACAAAATGTATTTATACTTAATCCGTTTTTAGCTTCAGGTTAATTGTTAAAGGTCAATTTAAATTTAGTTGAAGAATTGCCACATGGCAAAAAATTATAATTGCACTGAATTTTAATTTCATAAATAGTTTGTTTTAGTTGCATAAATTATATTTATTTCAATGTGTCAGAAATGTAGTAATTCCTTCTCACTGGAAATTGAGGCGATCGTTTCCGCCTTCAATTACGTGAGAGTTCCTTTCTCGGAAGTCTTGTGTTAACAAATATCAAACGTGATATTAAATTTAGATTGTCGCGAAATAGCTCCTCCTTTCACGTAAATAGTTTCATTTCGTATTCTACAAACGTAATTTCTCTTATTCATAAGATGACCTAACAAATTTTTGCAGGTCAACATATACTTTAAGGTGGCTCACTCCTTATACAACAATGTATGGTTTTTAACAAAGACTTCTTGAAACCTATTTAAATTGATTAAGCATTGTAGACTTAATGAATTTGTAAAAGGAAATATATATGTCCGCTTTTAATGGAGATACAATGATTAAACATTTGGCGGGAAATAGATTTCCTTGTTCCTTTGCTTGTTTTTTTTTCCATGTATTTGTAGAGACTTTGTCTTATGTGCATTTACTCCATATCCTTTCATTCATCATTCTATTGATTTTCCCTTAATCTTAAATTAGAACTTTTAGTTGTCGAAATAGTAGGAATTTATATCAAGAAATTTAAGAAAACTTGCCAAATGCTTTAATCAGACCAATAGAAGACATTCATAAAATAAAAATAAGGAGCCCATGTGCAGAATCTTCTAAACCATTATATTGGAGAAACCCGGAGGAATTCCGAAATCAGACAAAAAGATTAATAAATGTGATGATTGCGCTACCTTGAATATATCCCTCTTTATATCAAACAAGATAATCTCAAGAGCTTATATCGCTTTACCACGGCCTTTTGATAATTCTAGAGATTTTATGCCGCATGATATCATTGGATGAGATAAGAATACCATCAACATTTTTTTTTTTGCATCGGCCACATATATACTGAGTGCCAATGAAAACGCAACACCTAATGTTTATGTTTTAGAAAAATTTCTATGTCGTGCATAATATTTTTTCTTTGCTAAGTGCTTTGCTAAGCCAAGTGTCTGCTTAAAAATTTTGCATAAATGCATTTTTACTCCAGTCTTCAAGATTTGCCACAGCATCAACGTTTGATTCAGTGGTTAGAAACAAATTTCCCAAATTGTCTGAACATTCCAATCATTCTGACGGACAATTAAGGAAAAAATACCTCATTCTTCGAATGCTGACTTCCAAATTTGTCAAGAAGTTGTTTAGAATTGAAATTTTGTCAAAAATGTCAAAGTTTTGAATTTTTTGGGTAAAGAATACCGATTTTTTTAGAATTTCAAGTCTCTAAACATCAAAAAGATTTCAAAATTTGCACAAATATTCCAAAAAGGTTCCAAAAGAAGTTGACAAAATTTCAAACTGATTCATCGTGTTTTACAGAAGATACACCTTAAAGTAATGTCTGTTAATTGGAACAACGGCAGTAGAATACCGAAGGAACAAAGGGATGAAATTCACAAAAATCGAAGTCCAAAGACAGGGCAAAAACGAGAACACAGAAAACAATGACGTTAGACACAAAAACAATGACGCCAGACAGACACAAAGCACAGAACCAGAAACCAGGCATTTTGAGAAACAACCCAGCGAATGTTTAAAGCCCCTATCATCAATGGATTAAATGAAAACACGTCGATGGGAAAATGTTAACACGGGGGCAATCTTTGAAGTGGACAATAAAGAAAACCAATCGTAAATTCGCGCCAAAACCCCATTATTGTGCACTTCATGCCATGTATTACGGGTGGCATGGTTTCAAAAATCAGTCATGCGGAAAATTGCTTTTTTAAAGCTTGTGATATTCCAAGTAAATTGGAAGTTACAAATGTTACAAATGTTAAAAATTATTATTTAATTGTGCGAAAAAAAATCCAAAAAAAATAAATGTTGCGTTTTCATTGGCACTCGGTAAATAAAGGAGAAAATCTTTGAATGCATTTCCAAAAGGTCCTATGTTGTTTTAAAAATATTTGAATGCATTTCGAATAAGGTATTACCTTTATTCCCATCTTTTAAAATGCTTTTTCTGATCAAAATTCAATTAAAATTATGTTCAAGTGATCTGAGAGGAGAGAAATTTCAAATACAGAGTTGTGTTGCAATTTGCTTAGTAGTTTCAGAGGAGATGATATTTGAATGCATTTCCAATAGAGACCTAAATTGAAATAATCCCCATTAGAAGCCTTCTAGTGAGTGGACGATTATAAAATCACTAAAAGATGGGTTGCATTAAGGTGCTAAATCGGCCAACTGATATGACAAAAAAATGAGTAAAAGCATAAAATTGTTTGGATACATTTCAACATAAGAACATTTGCCATTTGTGACCATATGTGATTTTTTTTAAACATAGCTTCATTCTATTGAAATAAGCTCATTTTTTTATTTTTATTTTTAAATTAACAATATCTAAATTTCACACCCGGGGTATAGAAATAGGACCTAGTATCTCCGGCTTGTGGGGTATGACCCCTCCTAAACGGGGCTGACCCCAAGGGAACCCCGGGATATAGAAATGGGACCCATTCCGTGGTTGTGCGGGATTAATAAATGCACAACCCATCTTTCGGATGGGATGTTAACTCAGGTCCACGTGTTGGAAGAAATGCCACGCTTCCTTCACATTAAAGGACCCTTGTGGCAAACTCTTTTTGAGTGGTCCGTAGGTGATCGGCCACAAGGCTAAATTCCCCACCCCTTTCGATTTCACCCTACTTTTCCAGTGGTAGTCAGAATTTCCGGTCCCATGACCCTTTCCATACCCCAAAGTGATTATTTATTAACAAACTTGTCCTCGTCTTGATATAGGTGAAATATTGCTCAATAGACAGACGTTAAATAATATTCAATCAATCAATCAATCTTAATTTCACAATTTTGTTTAAAAGTAGATGTAAGGAGTATCTCCCTCGTGCATAGCTCTGTCCTTATCTGTCTATTTAGATATAATTGGTTATTTGTTCTCTATCAGTTTTTACATGTATTTCGGTTCATAGACCTCCAGAAAGTCTTGATTTTATCTGTACTGAAGAGACATAAGTTGTCGAAATGCGCATACGCGGAAACTAATTTTAGGGTAAGTTCGGTTTTTTTGTTATTGCTTTTCAGAATCATCTGTGCATATGTAAACAAGAACAGATACATGTATGATAACCCCATATCTTGAGATTAATTCTTTTAAAACATGTCAAAAATATTCACGGTAGATTGGTTTGCATAAATTAGTCGGTTTAAAGCTCCACAGAGCTCATGTTAATTTGTTATATGTATATATGTACCGACTCTAAATAAAATTTACTTACTTTAAACATGTTTAAGGCTTCGAGGCTGGGACTAATATATTGACTTAGTCCCAGCTCGAGGTGACTTCAAGATGAAGAACAACAATCAAATCGTCACAGTTGTTCATTTTCTTCGTTTAACAATGTGTTTTGGGCACTTTGTCTCGTGTGCATTTACTCCCCGTTCATTCATTGCTTATGTAAATATGTGTTTATCTTAATGTAATAAAAAATATGTGTGCTTATCTTAATGTAATGAAATGGTGCAGTCTGAAACAATAGTAAAATCCCTTTTTTCAAATAAGTCAGTTTTAGAAAATTAACAATAAGTAGCTGAAACTATTTCTAAATATGCATATTGTTATTGAAAACCAAAGACAAATTTTAACCCGAGTCCCTTTATATGCAAGAGATTTTGGTCAAGGCAGAGACATATAATTAATTATATGTGTGGTCAAAGTGACTTAATATATTATTTTTACCAGGTGCCTCGTGACTATCCAGGACAGATCTGACAATATATTATTCCTCTACCTACTAAGATATGGACTTCAGTATCTCAGATACAGCGTGGGTACCCATAAACTGGTTTAATCCTATCACTAGCTCTTGCTAGTGTCTGTACCAAGTCCGGCTATCACGAGTTCCAATCGTTGTCGGTGTTTGTCTTTTGTCCTTTATTGTTTTTTTTTTTTGTTGTGCAGTTCCCTGGTGGATTGGAAATAAAAAAAAAATACTCGGGGTTGATAGTTTCTCCCTTACCGTTTTTATTCACGTGTTGCTTAATTCGTGGAGACTGATAATACTTCCCGCCATTAAATGCCATTTTTCAGGGGTACATTAACAGATTAATGAAGGCAGCAAAGTCTATTACGTACCCTTTTTATTCGTATACTAAACACGATCTTTATCATTTCACGTGCATCATCAGCATCATCATGTACATTGTATATGAGAATTTTGATGAACCAGAGACATAAAATCAAATGTAAATACAGGACTCCAATTTGGTACCAATGTACTGAAAATATGCAACAATAGGGATATCATAGTATATGAAATGGTGTAAATGCCATCAAATACTCAAATTTGGTACAAATTTACTGAAAATATGCAACATTAGGGATATCAATACTATGCGACATGGTGTAAATGCCATCTAGAATTCAAATAATGTACAAATTAACTGAAAATATACAAAAATAGACATATCAATTGAATGCAATATGGTATAAATGCCATCTAGTACTCAAATTTTGTACATAATTACTGGAAATACATGTATGCAACAATACAGATATCAATAGTACGGGATTATGTGTAAATGCCATCTAGAATTCAAATTTGGTACAAATTAACCGAAAAAATAAAACAATAGAGATATGGACAGTACGTCATATGGTGCAAATGCCATCTAGTACTCAAATTTGTTAAAAATGAACTGAAAAAAATGCAACAATGGCAGCAGGGATAGTATCTGATAGGGTGTAAATGTTATTTAGTTTTAAAAGTTGGTACAAATTTCCTGAAAATGTGCAACAATAGGGATATCAGTTGTATGTAATATAGTGTAAATGCTATCTAGCTCTCAAATTTGGTACAAATTTACTAAAAATATGCATCAATATGGATATCAATAGTATGCAATTTTGTGTTAATGTCATCTAGTACTCACATTTGGTATAAATGTACTGAAAATATGCAACAATATTGATATTTATAGTATGTGATATGGTGAAAATGCCATCTAGAACTCAAATTTGGTACAAATGAACTGAAAATATGCAACAATAGGGATATCGATAGTACTAGTATGCGATATGGTGCGAATGCCATCTAGTAATTGCGTTTGGTACAAATGAACTGAAAATATGCAACAATTGGGATATCCATAGTATCTGATAGTTGTAAATGTCATCTAGCATTAAAATTTGGTACAAATTTCTTGAAAATATGCAAAAAAAATTAGGGATATCAGTAGTATGCAATATGGTGTAAATGGTATCTAGCACTCAAATTTGGTACAAATTTACTGACAAAATACAACAATATGGATAACAATAGTATGAGATTATGTGCAAATGCCACCTAGTACCATACTCAAATTCGGTACAAATTTACTGAAAATATTCAACAATAGAGATGTGGATAGTATGTCATAAGGTGTAAATGCCATCTAGTACTCAAACTTGGTATAAATGTTCTGAAAATTTGCAATAATAGGGATATATAATAGTATGCGATATGGTATAAATGCCATCTAGTACCCAAATTTGGTACAAATTTATTGAAAATATACAACAATAGGAATATCAATAGCATGCAATATGGTGTTAATGACATCTAGTACTTAAATTTGGTATAAATGTACTGAAAATATGCAACAATAGGGAAATTAATAGTATATGATATGGTGTAAATGTCATCTAGTACTAAAATTTGGTACAAATGAACTGAAAATATGCAACAATAGGGATATCGATAGTATGCGATATGGTGTAAATGCCATCTAGTAATTGCATTTGGTACAAATGAACTGAAAATATGCAACAATTGGGATATCGATAGTATCTGATAGATGTAAATGTCATCTAATATTAAAATTTGGTATAAATGTTTTGAAAATTTGCAATAATAGGGATATATATAGTATGCGATATGGTATTAATGCCATCTAGTACCCAAATTTGGTACAAATTTACTGAAAATAAGCAACAATAGGAATATCAATAGCATGCAATATGGCGTTAATGCCATCTAGTACTCAAATTTGGTACAAATGTACTGAAACTATGCAACAATAGGGAAATTAATACTATATGATATGGTGTAAATGTCATCTAGTACTCAATTTGGTACAAATTTACTGAAAATATGCAACAATAGGAATATCGATAGCGTGCAATATGCTGTAAATGCCATATAGAACTCAAATTTGGTACAAATGTACTGAAAATATGCAACAATAGGGACATTGATTGTATGCAATATGGTGTAAATGTCATCTAGTACTCAAATTAAAAGCACAAATTACTGAAAATATGCAAGAATATGGATGTGGATAGTATGCGATATGTATAACACAGCGGGCCTCAGATATGGGCGTAGGCTAATCCATGATTTAAAACACTATTATGTGACAAATGTTCTATTGAAGAAAAACATATTAGACAATCATACAGTGAAACAATAAAGTATAAAGCTTAATAAGTCCAAGCGTTGTGTATGCGAACAAGCACTATTGTCTAAAGACCGAATTAATCCATAATTAAGTCTTAAAGCGTAAAGCTTATAGTCTAAATATCAAAGTCTAAAGCCTAAAGCCTAAAGCACCATAGTTAAAGTTAACGTCTATTATATGGTCTTGGGACTTCTTAATATAAAGTTCACATCATCAGGTAGCTTCAGGAAACATCGGGTTTTATCCATCTGTTGGTTTTGTCACTAAGTAAACAAAATAATCCAAATCCAAATGTGTTTTGAAGAATCAACAACTTCGTAGAATAACAAGGTAGGTGACATCATTGCACACTGGCTAACTTATGATTAAGAAAGGTTACAATGTTTATGTGCATCTTATAACCTGGCATTGAAACAAGTAGATAATAAATGTCAAGTAATAGATGAACGTCAATGCTTTACGGCTACTTCTCTGCACTTGGGTGGTACAAACGTTAACGCTAAGCTAACTATGTTACATTCCTTCCCCACTAAGAACGTTTGTATATAATGAAGAAATCATAGTTCAATCAGCATCAGAATGGATACTGGTGATACACGGTGCACACGTACAGTACATGGTTTCAATGATATGTATCGAAAGTTATAAATTAAAACAATCCTTGTAACACATAAATCCAGTCAGATAACAATGTAAATCCTTTCAATAATGTAATTACGATAACGCAAAGCGATGAGGTTATCCACCCTCTAAGATAGCGAGTTCGGAGATTGTCTATGATAGTTCATATTCAAAATCCTGTGATAAATTAGTTTGATGATTGACTGGGTTTCGCATGCAAGGACGGCTCACTTTTCAGGATGCTGCGTGTCTTTGGCGTCGGAAGAGTATCTCTTTCCATTGCGTTCAGGTCGCTCTTCACTTCGTGAAACGTCTCAGGAACTTCAGGCTGCATAACCTCAAACGAGACTTACTATTGGATCTAAATTTGGCTGACCAATTTAAACAACGAAAATTATAACAAAGAATTACTATTATAATTATAAAAATTATAAATCCTAGATTGGGGATGGAGTATACCCATACAGGTGTTGGACTGTCTGTACCCATAGGCTCGAGCTCCTGGAGCTTATTTATAAAGTGTCCCATTGGAATTTCTTTAATGCCCCGTAAATTACTTGGAAATTTGACACTTGAAAAATTTGGCAACTTAGCATGGAAAGGTTCCCACAGTTTAAATTTGTAATTATTGGTTGTGTTAATTAAATTGTTAAAAGAATCTTTAAAAACATTTTGGCTTTCCTATCCGGAAGGTAGATAAATTTTAACAGACTACCGTAAATTTGATATTTATTTTTGTAGCAATAGCCCAGTGCCCATCTTGTGAATATTCCGCCACAGGTAATATTGTGTCCAACCTTACTGTTGTTTTACAGAACGGACTAATCAGTTCTGTATTTTTCATAAAGAGAGCGGTTATACAAAATTTGTAGACATGCACAAAATAAATGGGGCTTTTAATTGTGCAGAATCCAGTAACTGGATTGTTGCATTGAACCACTTCTTCATTAGTCATTAATACACATTTCGTGCGTTCTTTATTTATGGCTAATGCTTCTGCCTCTAATTGATACAGTGCAACAACATTATAACTAGTATTTGTGTGCACAGTATAATTCATAATGGTCGCCTTGATCCAATAAAGTGATTGAAATAACAATTGATATCTTAATATCGTATTGGCTTTAGCATGAGGGTGTACATGACATTTTATGGACGCTCAATCGTCCTGTGAAATTGTGCCAAAAAGATAATTCAACGCCTTCCCTGCTAATGGGATAAATGAACGTTTGTTTTTTTTTTTAGTGAGCCATATTATTTTACCCTGCTTGTATAGTGTTAATTACTATTAGGATGACTACGCATATCCGCAAGTCAGACAACTTCTGGCACTCGCACAATATATTTTAATTAACCCAATAACACAAACAAACTGAATGAATGAATATACACGCATTGAGAAAAATTGTACAACAAATATTTTATGGTCAGAGACCCCTGTTCCCATGATACAAATAAAAAAATCTATAGTACAATCTTTCAGATGAATTAAAACAATTAATGGAAGCATTTTAATACATATCTACCTACAATATTTTTACTAAACTTTTTAACAAACTTTTAAAATTCTCATTTTTATCAGTTTTACTTTTGCTACGTTTGAGTTTTCTTGCCTTACTTAAAGGTGTTTTGGGAGTTATTTCTACATTATCTATGTCCATATGATTATCATTTTGATGATCACAGAAAAATTCGTTACCAGACCCATCATTATTGTTTTCATCCGTAGACATTTCATTGGACATATTTTCACCGGATTCGCTATCTGAATTTTGTTTTGATTCTTGATGCTTAATTATTTGTTTTTGTTTTAACCTACGAGATAATTCAGCTAGTGGGATATCTTCTTCACTGGAACTATTTTCTCTTTCTCTTCTATATTTCCTAATAATTTTTGGGAGAGGAGGCTCATTGTCGGAGTCAGAATCAGTATTGGAGTCGCCAGCAGGTGGAATAACATAGGCGGCTTAACGAACGAGACTGATCAGCAGGAATTTCCCAGTCAAGTTTTGCTAAACGCAAGTGTTCAACATGAGATTGAATTGTCTTACCTTCTAACTGATTTCTGATAATAAAAGTCACAGGAGTGAGTTGATCAATGATGCGATAATAAGGCATCCAGTTATTTTGTAATTTTGAAGATTTTCTATTATTTTTATAATAAACGGGATCACCGATTTGTAATTGTTCATCTTGTGCATTTTTATTGGCATATTTAAGTTGTCGTTTCTTTTCTTTCTTAAGGTGACTATGGACCAAACGAAATGACTTATGTTGTTGCTCTAACGCTATTTTATGTAAATCTTCACCAGCATACTTACGACGAGTTTTAATAAATTGTCAATAGGTAATACAACATCACGGTTGTACAACAAGAAAAATTGTGAATATTTTGTAGATTCACTAATATGGAACCAAATAGCTGCTAAGGTTTGATTTAAATATAAATCCCATGTTTCAAGGTTATCATTTAGTTTTTTAGCTAAAACATCATGTAATGTTCTGTGAAACCGTTCAATTTTAGCATTACTTTGTGGACGGTAAAAGGATGTGCGAACATGATGCACATTTAAGGCTTCTAAAGTTTCCTTGACCTTATAATTTAAGTTCTCTGTACCCGAATCAGTAATTAATTCGAGAATTTGACCATGCCTGGGAAAGATTTCATCAATTAGTAATTGGCATATTTGGTCAGCAGACTTATCAGGTACAGCAAAAGCTTCTGGCCAACCACTATAAAGATCAATAAAACCAACAATATATTTATTTCCTGATAATGATTGGGGATATGGACCAGATAGATCGAGACCCACTTTAGCAAACGGGTATGGTGGAATATCGGTTTCTTGTATTGGAGCTTTAAGTTTTTTCAATATTCTCTGTTGACATGTAACACAAGTGGACACAAAGTTATTGGTTTCCTTAAAAAGATTTTTCCAATAATATCTTTGGCGAATTAGATCATACGTTTTATCAACACCCATGTGATGTGTGTCATGATAGTCTTTCATTACTGCCTCTTTCAAATGTTGTGGAATATACAATCTAAGTGCTGTTTCATCGTCCGGGTGTGAAATATAGTAAACTACATCATTTATTAAAATAAATTTATTTTGAACTTTTTTATTGTCCTTTCCAGATAATAGGATGTGTTTTATTTCAGAAATTTCCTTATCTTTTTGTTGTTCACTACTCATATCAAAATCTTTATAAGTATGATTAATCGGATCAGGTAAATTCTTATCATCATTTAGCTGACAACTAGCAAATTGTTTAGCATTAAATCTGTTAGAGTTAATTGCACCTATCTGATAAGCTTTGTCACTTATGTCTGGTTCTACATGTTTATCTGTGTTATTATTAATTAACTCATCTCTCTGCGTATCAGTATTTGTGCGAGAAAGCATGTCAGCACAATAATTAGAAACCCCTTTAATATATTCAATATCGCAGTCGTAAGCTGTTATTTGTAACACCCACATTTGCACCTTTCGATTTTGCATGGGAGATTCCAATATATATTTCAAAGGTTTATGGTCAGTTCTGATTGTAAATTTTGCTCCATGTAAATAATGGTCAAGTTTTTGCAATGCGTAATGAATAGCATACGCTTCTTTCTCTATTGTAGACCACCTAGTTTGTGTGTCACTTAGTCTATGAGATAAGAAATAGATAGGTTTTTCTGCATCAGTTTCATCACATCTTTGAGTTAAACATGCCCCAATGGCCTTGTCGGACGCGTCTGTATACAAATAAAAGTGTTTATTCATTTCAGGGTATGCCAAAAGTGGTAAAGTAGATAACTTATCTTTTAAATATACAAAAGCCTTTTCACATTCTGCTGTCCAATTAAATTTTGCATATTTTCTAGTCAAATGAAAAATGGGTTCAGCTATTTCTGAGAATTTTGGAATAAACTTTCTGTAATATGAAAACGAACCTAGTATAGATCGAGCTTCTTTAATATTAGTCGGTGGTTTGAGCTTTTTGATAGCTTCAACGTTTTTAGGGTCAGGTTGTATTCCTTTATCACTTACAACAAAACCTAAATACGCTGTTTCAGTATTTAGAAAATCACATTTCTCAAGCTTTAGTTTTAAGTTATGTTGTCTCAAACGATCGAAAACAGTCTGAATATGCTTTAAATGGTCTTCTAAAGTTTCAGAATAGATTAAAATATCATCTAAATATGCTACTGCAAATTTATCGAGACCCTCAAGGACAACACCCATCATTTCAGTGAAAATACTTGGTGCATTAACTGCTCCAAATGGTAAAACATTAAATTCAAAAAGACCTTTATGGCAAACAAACGCAGTTTTCTCTTTGTCTGCCTCCTCCTTGGCAATTTGCCAATAACCAGATTTTAAGTCTAAATTTGAATAGAATTTAGCCTTCCCTAATAAGGTAAGGATGTCATCAATTACCGGAAGTGGAAAACTATTTTTCTTTGTGATCGCGTTTAATTTTCTAAAGTCCACACAAAATCTTTTAGAACCATCTTTTTTGTCAGCAATTACTACTGGAAAACTCCAGGGCGATCTTGATTTTCTTATAATATTGGCAGATAACATTTCATCTACAGCTTTTTCAATTATTTCTCTTTTATGCATGGGAGCTCTATATGGGTGGGTGACCTTGAACATCAATTTTCATTTTTAAAACATCTGTATAACCTAGTTCAGAATCTTTCATTGCAAAAATATCCAAATTATTTTTGATCAAAGTTATGATTTTATCCTTATGTTCATGAGTGACAACATTTAGATCTTTTAATACATCAGCGGCGCGGTCGTTGCTACCTATTTCTTTACATGCCTCCTGTAAATCAACTAGATTCTGTTCATTTATTGGAGATAGATTACCAACAGCACAACCTCTCTTAAAAACAACGGTTTTTGATGTATTGTTGACAAGCATAATTGGGTATTTATTTTTAGCACTACTCTTTACTATAGAATTTGCTAACATAACCCCTGCTTCAGAACTAATTAAACCTTTATCTATGGCCGAAACCTCATACAAATTTGATTTATTATAGTTTTTATGGAAAGTTCGAGCTTTTGTCCAACATATATTTGTAGTTTGAGGTTTCAATACTACTTTATTAATAAGCCTTAATACAGATGCTATGTGAATATCTTCTTGTAGTAGTACATATTTATTTTCTACTCTAATACATCCTTACCCCATTGTTAATTAACCAATCACGTCCTAAAATAACATTTCTGTTCATATCAGAGACAATACAAAATTCATGTTCCATTTTAATCCCCCCCCCCCCAATTTGAAAAGGAATTTTTGCTACTCCAGTTATAATTTTTGCTACTCCATTTATTTTTAACTGATGTCCGTTAACAGACTGCAATGCGATGTCCTTTTTAATTAATTTTGGTTTATACTTAAGCTCATCAAATATTTTCTTATGTAATAAAGAAATTTGTGCACCACTATCAATTAATGATCTTAATTTCAAATGTTCAATTTTAATTAGACAAGAGTTCGGACTTCCAGCCAAATTAATTTTATAGGTAGATACATTTTTAAATTTGCCCTTTCTATTTGCTTCCTTATAAAAAGAGCGTTTTAGTTTTCCTGATCCCAATTTTCAGTATTATGAGGACCCATGCTGTGGTAATTTTGTGGGTGAATAATGTTTTGATAACGTCTTCTGGGTCTTTCTTTACAATCCCTTTTAAAATGTCCCTTTTTATTGCAATTCCAGCATACAGGAAAGCTTGCTTTTAATCTAGCCCATTCGCTTGATGAAATAGGGCGTACCTCCCTAGGCGTGAATTTATTAACGACATTAATTGATTTTTTATTCAATGGACACTCTCTTGCTTTATGACCATACTTTTTGCATTTGAAACACTGCAATTTTCCTCTTGCATGCCCTATTTCCATAGGTTCAGGGTGAGAATTAGCAGCTTTCTCATTATTGCCTGATCTTAAATTAAATCTTTTTCTAGGATTTTGCTCGGCCATTGCAGTACGAATTGCAGCTTGCAATGTACCGGAATTTTCTCTCATGACCTTCATTTTTAAATAGTCAAATGCAAGGCCATCAATAAAAAATCCTACTAGCTGACGCTCTATAGCAGCAGCTCCCCCTTCATTAACCCCTGCATATGCATCTTCGGCTAAAGACAATAGCCGTTCAGCATAGATTTGAACATTTTCATCAGCTTTTTGCTTGACTTTTCTAAGCAACATTAAAGCATGTGCGGAATCAAACACTTTTGCAAAGCATGATGTCAATTGTTCTTTCATTTGCTCCCATGTACTTTCAGGATGGTCACTAATAAACCTGTGGAGAAAATCGCTAACGCTACCCTTACTTGATTGGAAAGCTACTGATTTGATTCTGTCCCCTCCAATGTTTGTTAAAATAGCATACTTTTCAATTGCCCTAATCCAACCCTTGAAATGTTTAGGATTGCCCTCAAACGGAGTGATAATTTGTGCAACCCCCTGAGCCCCAATTACAGTTGAAAGTCCCGCCATTTGGGCAGCCAGATTATCAAAAACTGCTTCAGCCATTTTAAAATTTTAAAACAAAAATTTAGAAGTAAGTCTCTATGAGGTAAAAATAAAACTCACCTGGCAGTCCTGGACTACTGAACTCTATCCTGGTCACGGCACCAAAAACCCAGTATATAACACAGCGGGGCTCAGATATGGGCGTAGGCTAATCCATGATTAAGAAAGGTTACAATGTTTATGTGCATCTTATAACCAGGCATTGAAACAAGCGTTAACGTTTGTACCACCCAAGTGCAGAGAAGTAACCGTAAAGCATTGACGTTCATCTATTACTTGACATTTATTATCTACTTGTTTCAATGCCAGGTTATAAGATGCACATAAACATTGTAACCTTTCTTAATCATAAGTTAGCCAGTGTGCAATGATGTCACCTACCTTGTTATTCTACGAAGTTGTTGATTCTTCAAAAAATATTTGGATTTGGATTATTGTGTTTACTTAGTGACAATACCAACAGATGGATAAAACCCGATGTTTCCTGAAGCTACCTGATGATGTGAACTTTATATTAAGAAGTCCCAAGACTATATAATAGACGTTAACTTTAACTTGGGCGCTTTAGGCTTTAGGCTTTAGACTTTGATATTTAGACTATAAGCTTTACGCTTTAAGACTTAATTATGGATTAATTCGGTCTTTAGACAATAGTGCTTGTTCGCATACACAACGCTTGGACTTATTAAGCTTTATGCTTTATTGTTTCACTGTATGATTGTCTAATATGTTTTTCTTCAATAGAACATTTGTCACATAAGAGTGTTTTAAATCATGAATTAGCCTACGCCAATATCTGAGCCCCGCTGTGTTATATATGTTGTAAATGCCATCTTGTACTAAAATTTGGAATAAATGTACTGAAAATATGCACCAATATGGATGTCGATAGTATAATTACGATATAGTGTAAATCGGGTGTAAATGACATGTAGTTCTCAAATTTGGTTCAATTGAACTGAAAATATGCAAAAATAGGGATATCAATAGTATGCGATACGGTGTAAATGCTATGAAGTACTCAAATTTGGTACAAATTTACTGAAAATATGTAACAATAGAGATATTGATAGTATGCAATATGATGTAAATGCCATCTAGTACTCGAATTCGATATAAATTTTCTGAAAATGTATGCAACAAGAGGGATATCGATAGTATGTGATGGTGTAAATGCCATCTAATACTCAAATTAGGTACAAATGAACTGAAAATATGCAAGAATAGGGATATTGATAGTATGTGATATGGTGTTAATGCCATCTACTACTCAAATTTGGTAAAAATGTACTGAAATAATCAACAATAGGGATATCGATAGTATGCGATATGGTGTAACTGCCATCTAATACTCATATTTGGTACAAATGTACTGAATTATGCAACATTAGGGATATCGATAGTATGCGATATGGTGTAAATGCCATCTTGTACTCTAATTTGGTACAAATGTACTGAAATATGCAACAATAGGGACATTGATAGTATGCGATATGGTGTAAATGCCATCTAATACCCAAATCTGGTACAAATCTACTGAAAATATTTCCAGTTAAACGAATATTCTGGTTTAAGCTAGTTAATTGTGCCTCATGCTCTAACAGCGACATGTACTTCAGTAGGGGAGGGGGCAGGACATAATTTTTACTTGCATATTTGGCATGTTTCAGCTGGTTGTTACATGTTTTTTTGTGAAATTAAGCAGTTGTTAAATGTTTTGGACCAATTGGTGTTTTCTGTTTTGTTATTAATTTACTCTGTGTTAACTGTTACAGGGAAATAAAATAGCACTGTTTGCTCTTTGCTCAGACCCTCTTTTTTCAGTGGGAGAGCAAGAGAATATTCGTTTCTATGGATTACTAGATTTTAAGGGATATATGCACGAATAATTAAAATTTTTTCCAAGCTCAGTCAGTCAAACCAACGTATGTCACCGGCCCCTATGACCTAAACAAGTATTATTTGACAATCCTTCTTAGCGATGGATTTCAACATTACACAATTCTTGTCATGATGTTTCGTGCATCTCAATTATAATTTTTAAATTATTAAAATGGACATGTGTTTTTACGGTTAGCTATATCTAAATATAGCATTTGATTGATAATAAAAATCTAAATAAAAAATACACCTCATTGGCATTAGAAACCCAAGCTAATCTGGCTCTGACTTTGTCCATTAGAAAAAAAACCTGGCTCGACAAAGTTTTCTAGCTTAGTACATAGGGGAAAAATAATCTTGCCCACAAATTAAGCAGGCCAAAAAAAATCCTGACTCGAATAAACATCCCAGCAGCCCCCCCGCCCGAAAATCAAATGTTCCGTGCTTTAATTGTAAACAAAAATCAATAATAAAACTTACACACATGTTGACGATACTGAGGAAGAGGTTTTGTATGATTATTTTATAGAAATATTTATATCAAATTATGAACAAACACAAATCATTATTATAATTATATATATTATAGAATTGCGTTCCTAACGAGACCATGACCAGCGCGTAGTAATACCTTAGTTATCAAAACTTAAAAAATGTAAAACCGTATACTTTGATTTAAAATCTTTTAAACAAAACTTAACAATACATATATATTTCATTTGAACATCGCAATGAAAATAATCTTTCATGCATAATCATTATATGGAATAATATACCAGGAACTATATTATATGGCTTTTTGATAAAAGATCAGTTGTGAAGAGTAGATGAAAACAATTATATATCCATGGAAGATAAGATGGATGATCAGAATTAATGAAAATATTACGAAGAAATTTGATAACTTATTTTCCGTTTTTTGGGAGGGGGGTATTTTCAACCTTGTTTATAATTTATGTTTCCTTATTTTATATCTTCGATTTTGTTACTTCCCTTCAGCAAAATTGGTCTAACAAGAAAAGGGTCCCAATCTCGATATGTTACTGAAGCGCTTTCCAATACAGCTGACATTTTGACAGAGATGATGTTTAATAAAGGAATCCAGCAATCACCAACCAGAGTTAAAATATAACATAAGATAACGATCTTGAGTTTTAATGGCCTTTGTTTACTGCTTAGTTGTTCTTGTTAAGCTTCAAAATAGCTGGACAAAGCTCTCACAATGAAAATATAATGATCTTCCAAACCCGAAAATAATGTCTATATTTATTCAGCAAAATACAAAACATGTTCCTCGATAAGTATTTATTTGTGTTAGACAAGAGATTACAAAAGTTGTTTTAAGTCGATTCTTTTCTTGGAATAAAACTGAAATGAGTTGCTTCTTCTTTAAAAACGTAAAAGTAAGAGTTATTCAGTCAAATGTATTTCTAAAGATCACGAGGCTGGTTCGTGTGCAGGAGGCAAAGAACACTGATGGCTCATTATCAAGGCATGCTCAAAACTGATAGTTGAAATTTGTCAGAAGGCTGTGTTTGCATAATTGGTATCACCTATAATAAGACCTCTTAATATTTAGTACACAAATTATCAAAAGCGCATAATATTCACATTTCAATAATCGATGCTTTAGTGTTTGTATTCTTGGCTAAAAATTCGAAAATCAAAAAATATCTAAATAGTAAAACCAGAAGTCCATTATTTGTACTAATAATGGACTTCTGGTGAAACAAATAAAATCAAATCCACAAAATCATTTTATTTGGGCCCACTGACGTGATATTTTCTTTCAAATGTATAAACAAATATATGAAAATATGTATTTGTATATGAAATACGTCTAACAAGCACAAATATTCATACTTATATCAAGACAATATCAAAAAACAGGATGGTAAAATATTACCTCGAAAAATGAAGTTTTAGTGCAGATTTTTTTCACAAAGAGCTATCTGTTTTAAACTGTATTATTTCCTTCAAAAAGAAATTGATAAATAATCCAATTATATCATGGATAGAATAGCACCATATGCACATTATTATAATATTAAAATGATTTTCATTGTTGTTTTGGCACCGTGCCCATCTTTATTCTTTTTATACTCTATTTATTCTTTTACCAAGAGTCCTAGTAAAATCAAGTATTCACGTGACTTGCAAATGCACGATATGATATTTTATGGTACAAATATTGCAAGTTACGTTGGAACATATTATATCAAAATTCCAGGTGGGCTGGAAAACGACCTTTTTGCAACCCATCCTTTTAACGTGACCACCTAAGGCGTATTGTAACCAAAGTTTGGCAATTTCGTCTGTAGTTTCAAAAGAGAAGGTCTTTGAAGCCATTTCCCGTAACGTCCTACATTTTACTATTTTAAACGTTGACAGCCAACCTAGAGGAAATGTGAACAAAAACAAAGTAACTCAAAAACTTTGATGGAAACCAGGTAAGTTGAAAAAGCTAAATTCAATTAGGCTAAGTAGTTTCAAAGGCGATCGTTGAATGCATAGTCATATGCTAAGCTATGTTCCCAGCTGACAGCCATCGTGGATAAGATGCGAACAAAAATATCACAAATTTTAAGGAGTATTACCAAAAGAGTTATGACCAAGTCTAGTTCCAACTGGCTCCTTGATTTGAGATAAGATCTTTGAATGTATCTTACAAATAGTGTTATGTTAAACTATAGCTATGTTCCCTGCTGGCGGCCATCGTGGATTAGGTACGAACATAAAAACATAAACTTTGCAGGAGACTCCTCAAGGACTGTTATGACAATGATTGGTTCCAGTTGGTTCTGTGGTTTCAGATAACAAAATTCCGAAGTTACTGTAAATGTAGTTTCTGCATGTGGCCATTTCGACAACTTATGTCTCTTCAGTGCAGATAAAATCTAAACATTTGGAAGACCATAAAATCAAAGTAATTTACAAAACTGATAGAGAACAAATAGCCAAATATGATCTGAATTGAAAGCCAAAATCAACTAAGGACAGAGTTTTATATGAGGGAGATACTTCTTAGTTTTCATTACAACCATTTGAATATTGCGAATTTTAGAGGAGATCACTGAATAAAAAGTTTAAAGCGGAAGCCAAGTGACGATAGAGGCTCATCCTGACTTAAGCCCAATCAATTTCTTAGAGTTCGCTATAGAAATGTAGTTTTTTTTTGCTAATGATGCTGAGGAAAAGTGATGTTTGTCAATTTTTCAAAGCAAGAAATCAGAAAAAGATTATCGATAACATACGTTTTTAATTTTAGTATTTTATATTATTTTTAAAACAGTGATTGTCTTGACAGGTTGACTATCCTCTGTAGCTAAAAAAGAATTAAAATGTCAAATAAATGATTTAACTCTTCATAAAGTTTTAATAGAAATTTTTTTGATGTGATACTTCACGAACTTCTTTTCAAAAATACCCTTTAAATAAACGCATTTCGTATAATGTTATAAATATGCAATTAGGGATAAGATACAATTTAAGAGTTCTGAAGAAGAAAAAACTTTGTAACGTAATGAAATTAACAAAAGCAAAATATAAATAAAATATGGAGTCACGCCCGTAGCAAAGAACACTGTATATGGCAATTGAGAGTCCATTAAGAGAAACAAACTTTATAATGGAATGACACTTATGAAAGTATAGTATAAATAAAATATGGAGTCATACCCTCAACGAAGAAATTTGAATAAAGCGATTTAGAGTTCCTTTAGGATCTATGTTTTCTTTTACTGCTTTCATTAGTTTTGATTTTTTACCCTCCAAATCATTGATTTTAATCTCCACTGAAGACAAAATATTAATACCAAGGGAAAAGGCGAGATGGGATAATCTCAACTCCCAAGGCTAAGATATTACATTCATCCCGAGGAATGGATAATGGATATCTGTGTCCCCAACGTTGACCACAGATCAAGGAGCCGCTCGACTCCTTTCTTCGTCCGTCACGCATTTGGGTACAAAGTTTGTATAATCAGAAACTCTTAAACCTGATGCTTTTGAGACTTTGCACAGTACTTTTGACACATTGAAAATGTGCACTCTCACTTTTGGGCAGTTTTGATTAATACATGTCCTATTTTTCCAGTGATGAATTATGTCATTTTTTAATCAAATTTATACATTACGGTATTTAGTTTATGTAATCTGAAAACCTTATATATATATATATATTACACCTTATACCTGATGCATTTGAAACTTTCCACAGTTGTTTTGGACACATTGAAGATTTGCACCTCATATTTTGGGAAGATTTGAAATAAAAATGTTTAATTATACTTTGCTGAACTTAGTTATTTTTCATTATATTTTAACATCAGAGTACCTGGTTTTGTAATCTGAAATTTTCACATCTTTGACTTAATACCCATGAATGTTTGTAATGGTGTGTGAACACATTAATGACGTGATCCTCCCCTTAAGGCCAGTTTTGATTAAAAAATGTCAAATTAATACATTATTGAACTTCATCCTTTATTTCATCATATTATTGCACCATGGTTTCGGTTTATGTCAGGATGTTCACAGTTCTGACGCACTGACCAGGGTAGTTATTCGTGAATTTGAGCACTGCTTTGACATATATTTGAAACTCAGATATAGCTTTTGCCTTTGCTGAACTGATATTTACTATTCTCATTTAATTCTTTGTTCAAGTTTGTACATTAAGTATTGCTTTTTTCTTTTTTTTGTCTATAACGGTAATAGGATGGAACTTAATAGAATCTCAATAATGAGTTGCATTTGGAGAACATATTGCTAATACGGTTCACGAATGCTTGTTCGAATTTGCAAAATAATAAATGACATTCTGTTAGATTGGAAAAAAACAGTCTCAGTTGAACATCAGTGACGGTGACGCAGGTGCCGACATGTAATTGGTCTTGTTACGACTTATACTATACATGAAAAGTTCTAATTGTGCACAAGCTCTGCTGGTTGAATGTAAGTCCCTGATTGTATTCACCAACGCAGTATCCAGTACTTCGGTGCTTGGCTGAAAATCGTATTTATTTGTAAACTTGCAGTATCTAATTTAAAAAAAAAACTTTGATCAAAATTAAGGAGTATGAGCAAAGCTCATTGTTGAAGGCCTCATGGTGACTTCAAGATGAAGAACAACAATAAAACCGTTGTTCCTTTACTTGGTTCTACCATGTATTTGTAGAGACTTCGTCTCAAGTACATTTACTCCATATCCTTTCATTGATTATTTCAGGAACGTCTTCCTTCCGCGTAGCTCTGTGCTTAGCTTATTTTGGCTTGAATACTTAGATCCACTAGGCAATTTGTTGTCTAACAGCTTTCACACATATTTCGGCGAATGGATTTTCAAATTTTTGATTTGGTCTGCGCTGAGGAGACACAAGTTGTCGAAATGCGCATACGCAGGAATTAAATTAACAGTAACTTCGGTATTTTGTTATCAACACTCTTTCTCTGGAGTCTTTAATTTAAAAATAAGATCTAATGAAAAGTGATAATTTTAAAAAGGTATTATAAAAATAAGGGACGTGATAAGCTTAATTTGAAGAAGAATTTACAATTTCTAAAAGTATTTTGCAGAGTTTTCGATAAAACTTAAGACAGAATGATAAATTAAAATAAGTTATTAAAACTGGAAGAAAATATAATAATTTTGTAAATTTTCTGAAAATCTCTTAGACGAAATATTTTGGGGACACTACTTAGCAACCCTTGATACATTTAAATGATAGTTGCTTTTGTCAAACATATATGATTTTATCAAATAATAAGGGCAACCCCTGTCGATATTTTTTTTCTTGAAATAGGAACATTGAATAATTTGATTTTAGCATTTTCATTCCTAGTTTATAATGGGAAAGACTATACATTTTTTGTAAATGCTACCTGACCCGGGTTGTAATAGATCATGCAGTTTTCAGTTACCTTCAAAACTAAAATGTTAGGGGGAAAAGTGTTCTGCTACACATATTTTTATGATTTCAGTAATATGCATGAAACACATTATAGTTGATTCATTGCTTGTTTTATCCAAATATTTGTAGAGACTTTGTCTCAATTTCATTTACTTGGTATCCTTTCAATGTTAATTTCAGACTGGAGATTTCTCTGTCCTGCACTGTTGAATCTGTAAAATGATTCTCCTTGAGAGAGATTTATGATCACTAAATATTGCAATTATGGTGAATTTGTTCTTGAGAAAATATCTCATATTGATTCACTTTCATACTTTCAAATTTTTGCATTTTATTATTTTTTCATTCATATTTATAATTTCAAAATGTTATTTTGACCACCTGTTTATAGTTTCCAAATCGTACTATTTTATAATGTTAAGACTTCATTTTAGCATTATGTGTTACCTAGATTATAAAGGGAACTTGTAATGGGTTGTAATGTGTTGTGAAATTCTCAGTTGCCATGGAAACAAGACAAAAAACTGAAATTTTAGATAAATGTATTCTGCTATATATTTTTGACGATTACAGTAAAATGTGCAAAATAGATTATAAAGAGAACTCTTGCCTATTTTTAAATGTTTTAATTTCAGCAGTATTTTTACCTAGATCCCTGCCCAAATTTTTTTGAAGGTGTTTTGAAATGGGTCAAGCAGCAAGCAGTAATATAAATAATTTTACATTTGACATTTTGAGGAACACATTCAAAGGTCTTCTCAGAAACTACTATTCCAATCAAAATCAAATTTACTCACAATGTTACTTCGAGGGTCCCATACAAAAAAAGTCTCTTGCAGATCCGTTCCCCATTCAAACCGGAACAAAGTCTATATTGGAACCCATTAAAAACATTAGGTTTTTTAAAACCACTAATCCCATTGGTAAAAAACTTAGGAACTTTCCGCCTTCAAAATCTGCCATGTTTGCATCAAATCCAAGGTGGCTTCCAGCAGGGAACATAGTTTAAAACGGCGGGTATCTTATACGAAGCAGTTGATGCTTACTCTTCCCGTGCATTTGATCTCCCCAATGGTTTTTGTTAGGTCCGTGTTATTCATCTTTGTATATGTGTGTGTCTTCGTTTTTCTTTTCTATTATGACTTCCTTTTTTTTTTTCTTTTTTTTTTTTTTTTTTTTTTTTGTTGTTTTTTTTGTTTTGTTTTTGTTTTGCCAATGACCTTGGATTATTCGTTTTAGACTGACGGTTCGGTTCTCACATACTTTAATATTGGACCCTTTTAGAAATATCAATCATTTCTCTGAGTCAGCCATGGTACAGGTAACCGATACAGGCTATTGACAGCCTCTTGTTGTGAATTCCATTCATTTTGTTCGAACCTCTTTCAAAATTATGTTGATTTATTGGAGTGTATCGTATTTAATTGTTTAAAACTGCAAAACACTACAATTTAAACCCTTTGCTTTATTTAGAAGAAATACGTTAAATAAATATACTTGCAATAAATATCCAAGTGATTAATTAAAAAGCCCTACATTTCAATTGTATGTTATGTCTCTTAAGCGCAGATCAAATTTTAAAAAAAATGGAAATAGATGTACTAAAGTATGTGTAAAATCTGATAGAGAACAAATGACGAATACGGTCTAAATAGTAGAGTCAAAATTTAGGAAAATAAAATTTTCTTAGATAGTTCAACCGATTTTATTTTGAAACTTGCAATATCAAAATTTTGGAGAATTTTGTACGAAACTATAAGGAATACAAATGTGTCTCCTTGTAAAAAGCTCTATCGTTTTGTTGAAATGCTATTTCTTGTTTGTTCTCTATCAGTTTTTTTTCTATTGGTTTTGGTCTTCTAACTGTTGTGATATGATATGCCCAGAACAGATATTAATCTGCCATAGTGGCCATCTGCAGACCGTACTAATTCACAGTGACGTCGGTATTAAGTAATTGGTATTTAAAAAGTTAAGATTAACTTTTAACATTATTTGACTGCTTTTCTTTGTTTAGTTCTAGTCTTGTTACAACGGATTCTTATCCAAATTACGGATCTGAGAGGATGTTCGAATAAATAAAATGAAGTGTAAAATATCATAAGTGTTTAAAAAAACACTTGAATTCCAGACAATTATTTGGGCAATTTTTTTGCGGGGTTGGCAGGTTGGGGGG
>MJUU01063950.1:96885-112614 GCA_002080025.1 Modiolus philippinarum
ATATTTTCATGTTTTTTTTAAGACATATAGTCGGAATTCCAGACAATTCTCTCGGGCACTTCCCGTTTTGTCCAGGGAATTTTTTCTTTGTAATCAGTGTCTTACATATGGAGATTGATATTTTATGGAAAGCCCATTAGGTCCTACGGCGCACGACTTTTTACTATGTTCATGATATGATATATTGACCAACCAAGTGGTCTTTAATGTTGTTTTATTGCTGTGTTACACATGTTATAATTTCATCTTATCAAATGACAATAAAAATATGTGTCCTTTTACTTATTTTCATGCATACGGTTTTGGATTATTTCTAGAAAAGCACAATAGTTCCTATGCCGAACGGCGTATTTACTACTTTAATAATTGGGTTCATCGACGTACCAAGTAGTCCTTAATGTTGTATTTTGGATGAGTTTCATATTTCATCACTACCTTATGATATAATCAAAATATGTGTCATTTTATCATTTTTATGCTAATTCTTTTAAAAACACATTTTCGACATAAGGGAAACAATGAAAAACTGACAGGAATTGAACCTGTAAACAATATTATATATATAGAATAACATAAATTTCTATTTCTTCAACATTTAAGAATTGCATTATTCATATTATTGTATGTTGGATATAATATTATGTACATTGGCACCAATCATTACATAATGTGTTTTGTTCTTGTTACTTGTTAATTTAGAGTTAATAAACAGAAAGATTTGATTTGTTTAGTCTTTTTATAAGCCAACTCAAATCTACGTAGATTCATTTATTTCAATCTTGAGGGGACAACGGAGAAAATTTAGAGGTTTCCCTGAGCCTGTTTCACTCACTCGCGTCAGGCATTGTCATACGCCTCTAGAGAAACTGGTGAATTTATCCTTAGACAAAATTTGAAAATATGCGCACCTGCATGTCTGGCAACTTTTTATACCGATCTACTGTTAATTTTGCGAGTAGCTTATTCTGAAGTATAGAGCACTAGCACAGAATACAATTTTCCATTTTTTCAATTTTTGAAATGTGAACAAAATATTTAAAAAATCATATTCAAGATGATATATTTGACGTCAAATGATGTTCTAGGGAATTTGCTGGAGTGCCAAAAAGTTTTAGAATGCCTGAATAGTTGTGCGAATTTTAATTGGTCATATGATCATTAACGTTGCAGAATTTACAAAATCATTGCTTCTACAATCGTACACTGGGTATAGCAAACTTGAAAAAGATTCTTTAGAATGGGCAAAAACGGGATAGTGTTTTTAAAATGAAGGTAAAGTGAACGTTAATTAGAAAATTGGATTTGTACACATATTTTTTTATTTAAATTCTCGATTTGAATACGTAAAACAACTATTTGCTACCTGATTTGTCCTTGTTGGGACAGGAAGAATGTGATGGCGTTCATCAAAAAATCATTGCGAGACTATAAGCAAACAGAAATAAGAAAATTAATTGTTTCAATCCAAACTGAAACCTCATGGCAGGGTCAAGGTTAATAGTAGCTCAAGAAAGCTCATCATTAGAAAGTCAAGTATCAAATGTAAATACGACCACGACGCCTAAAGTATGACAATATATATATATATGCGCAGATCTAACAATGTTGTGCTGATTTATATATATATATATATATATATATATATATATATATATACGTGTCTATAGTTTTAATCTAACAATGCCATTGTAATTTACATTCTCAAAATCATCTGACAGACAAATTGAAATTTTTTGTTGGCCCATAACTTGATTCGAACCTTCAACTCTTTGTACATCTTCGGCACAGCGCCTAGCATATTAACCAGAGGTGATACCCCTAGACAACGTCCAGTTCCTTAAAGAAGAACTTTCGATAGCCTAGTGTAACCTTTCCACGTCGGTATTAATATCACATGGCTTCCATACACGATGTTTATTGCGTTGAGAGAATGTAGAGACGTTTTTTGAATTACAATGTTATTGTGTATATAACATCGTGCCGAGATGAGACCTGTATTTTTGAATTACAATGTTATTGTGTATATAACATCGCGCCGAGATGAGACCTGTATATATATATACAGGTCTCATCTCGGCGAGCTTAAAAGTAATCTACTCGATTTAATTAGTGCACTTAAAATAAACGAGTATACAGAAAAGTGTATTTTACTATCAATACATGATAATGCTTATAGCAAGATATCAAGTTACCAAAATCAACATGGATTTGATTTTCAAAGCGACATGTCAACAAAAAACAAAGCATTATCTAAGTTTTACTGAAGATGAACTGAAATTATAACAACGGAGTTGTAAAGCACAAAAACTTCCATTTACAGCACAACATAATGATAAATAGTGCAAAACATAGAGAAACGTAGTGAATGTGTCATTGAAAAGAACGCATGCTCGGAGTTTAGAGCCACATTTAAATTTGGGATCAAAAAATGAGTTAAAAATGATAAAATAGGCTATTTCTCGAGGTATCCAAGAAGTGCATTATGTAGTTTTGGAATATATACATGTGGGGAATCTGTTATGAACTGATATTTCACTGTGAAATGAACTTGTATTCATATTAATCGAAGGGTTTCATCTCGGATTCGGACATTAAACACTACTCAGTTTTCCGTAACAGGTATAATGTTTATTGTTATTGTTTACATTTTCCAAGCCGACGATTTTAAATTAGTATATTAGTATATTAGTATATCATTTGAATTAACAGTAGACTTTGTAATGTCATTACACTCAACACCAAAACAAAGGATACAGAGAAGTAGTAACCCAACCCCTCCTGAACCCGAGTCTACCAAAAAACTCAGATTTGATATGAACCAAAATACTTATACAGATATGACTGAGCACTTTCAGACACTCGATGTTCAGGTGCCACATCAATTTACCATCTCACAAGATGACATTCAGAAAATTGCAGACGCAGTTAAAGATAGTATCATGAGTGAGATTATACAAATTGTCGAACAAGTTACAAAGCCCTTAGTAGACAGGGTGCATAATCTTGAGTTGGAAAATGTCAGATTAAAAAATGATCTTGACGAATTGGAGCAATATGGCCGCCGTTCTCTAGTAGGAATATCTGGTGTCCCAGAAGAAGATGATGAAGGAGACACAACCGTAAAAATATGTACGATAATTGAGAAAATAGATCCTGAATTTAATCAAAATGACATATTACGTAGCCATCGGGTTGGTAAAAAGACAAACGTGGACGCACGTGAAAATAGACGACCGCGTCAGATCATCGTTCGTCTGACAGATCCAAACATTAAGTTCAGGATTCTGAAGTGCAGAAAGAACCTTAAATCTAAACCTGAATTGAATAGAATTTACATTAATGAAGATCTTACGCGGACGCGCAGCAAGATTTTCTTCCATGCCAGACAACTTCTAAAGAAGGAGAAAATCAGTCATCTGTGGACCACCAATGGGAAAATAATGATCAAAGATGGCACTGGAACTGTTTATAATGTCAGCTTAAGGGAAACGTTTGTTAGAATGGCGAACCAGTTAGCCCCCGACTACAAGATTCCTGATGACTTCTAAACCGTTTCGTATTGTTGATTTGTTTGAATAAACTTTGATTAATTTTATGTATTTTGTTTGACAATTTTAATACAAGTCAAACCGTACAAGCATATTCTATGTTTTACTTCTCAGAAAGAATTACTATTCATACTGTTTATATTACTATTATACACGACAGTTATATTTGCATTAGATTGCTGCTGACTTAACAAGCTTTAAATGTCTTAAGACCTTAGTTGCTGCAGCATTTCAAATCCATCAGTCTTTGCAAATACTAAAGTACATTCACCAATTATTCATTTAATTATTCTGTAAACTCTTCCAACAATTTAGCAATATTTCTTTTTGTATTTCCTCCGATAGTATAGTCATTGGTATATCCTTTATTTGAAGGGATTACAATTCATTAGTATATTACTGCTTTACTGTTTGTGGCACACTGTAGTGTATGCAATAGCTTGCTGTTAAGTTTTGCTGTAACCGTATTCTGACTCTGTGGCTACACAAGCTGCGTAAAGGCAATACACACTGCATTTTGTATATAGTCCCGAGGCTATCGTAAATATTCTTACTATGTCTTTCTTAGTAGTAAATATTTTGTAAGTCAAGGTCAACCATTCATCTGTACCCAACCAATCAAAACCATGTAGTCGATTGAAACTCATTTTTATTGGTTGATCTTTATTGCTTGTTCAAAGCTCGAGGCAAAATTCACACGCCAATAAATCTTTTCACGTATACGTTATTTCAAGTGGTATGGGATAAAACATACATTTAACTCGTGAAACGTGTATATATTTCCATTGAATTTACTCTCTACTAACCATTATACACGTTACTAGTATTTTGGTGTAGCGACCTGTTCAATGCCTTGCCTTCTTATTGAGTCTATAAAACTCGGTATAAATGGACGTGTGAACAAATATATTGTTTATATCAATTTTAATTGCCGTTGTATGTATAAATATATATATATATTGTTGTCGTTCGTTCGTTATTTTTTTATTTTATTATTTTTTAAATGAAAAGGCACTTTATATTGTTTTTGAACCATAATGAATCTTCATGCGGCTATTGCTACAAAATGATAACAAATTAGATTGTTAAACAGTTTTCTTTAGTGTGAACCTGTTGTTATTAATACCATACTTGTAATTGTGTATTGCTAAGCACTTGAAACATTTTGTTTTAAATTTTCATATAGACTACATGTAAATGTGAGAGATATAGTATCCTTCATTGTTCTATTGTTCTATTGTTCTATTCTGCAAAATAATTTTAATGCACGTTCTTGGCTCCCTCCCATTTTCCACCTGTTTTCACTATGTTAGGTATTTTTTCCTATTTCTTGTTTATTTTAGAGTTTCACATTTCTATGTTATTTTTTCATGTCATTTTGTCACCTACCTTTTCATATTTTCTTGCACTACCTTCTTGCACACTTTCAAGAGTGAATCTTAGACCTGCTACTTACCATTTCCATTACTCTCTTACATCAATTATACTGAATATTGGTGTAACATAACGAATGGGTAATGATTTATGTCAATACAGAGAGAGTATTGGTAGACACTACCCTGCAGCATTGACTGTTAAGAAAAGTAAAAAAATAAAC
Source organism: Modiolus philippinarum (assembly GCA_002080025.1). Classification (NCBI taxonomy): domain Eukaryota; kingdom Metazoa; phylum Mollusca; class Bivalvia; order Mytilida; family Modiolidae; genus Modiolus; species Modiolus philippinarum. The sequence continues at coordinate 102,031 of MJUU01063950.1, forward strand.
GCTAAAGAATTTGTATGCGTCCAGCTGATTACGGCATACGGAATCGAAGCCTTTCCAATATGTTTATTTTTATTTGAATTCGAGAATGACATATTCTCGACAGACCCTATTTGTTCTCCGAGTGTGCATAACCATGCCATTTATGATGTTAGCGACCCTCCTGTAGTTGTCAATATTACTGCGTACGTCTGCTTTGTTATTTGCTTTTTGCTTATTATCTCTGGGATTGAGACAAATCCTGGTCCTTCAGAATCCGACTCCTCCAGTAGTTTCAGCAGTGCAAGTTGTGATTCAACAAACGTGAACGAACTCGTTGCTTCTTCATTTTCGTTTTTACACCTTAACATACAAAGTATTGTCCCGAAGCTGGACAACGTTACCGCTGAATACTTATCACATGATGTACTTTCGTTTACTGAGAGTTGGCTTAAACCTCATGTTGATACGGATGCCCTTAAACTTCCGGGTTTTAAGAGTCCGCTTCGTCGAGATAGATTAGACAGGTTGGGGGGTGGGGTTATTGTTGGGGTTATTGTTTATGTAAAGAATAATATTACATGCACCCCGCGACCCGACTTACAGGTCGGTTCTGTGGAATGTATTTGGATTGAGATCAAAATCAAGAGTAAAAAGTACCTATATGGTACGTTTTACCTTCCACCTAATAGTTGTGAACAAATATGGAATGATTTTGAACAAAGTATTGATATTGCCCTAAGCTGTAATACAGATATCATAGTGACTGGTGATTTTAATGTTAATCAACTTAGAAATAATACGTCCAAAATTAATCATATACTATCACTGTATAGTCTGCACCAATTAATTTCTGAGCCAACGTATATTACTGAACATAGTTCATCCTTGTTGGATTTAATCTTAGTAAATAATCCGCAATCTATTATTTATTCAGAAGTTGGTAGTCCACTTTTGAATCAGACCAGGTATCATATGCCAATAATTGGTGTACTAAATCATCCTAGTCCTCAAACCCCATCATTTAGGCGGAAAATATTTTTATATGATAGAGGTGACTATGACGATTATCGATTTCAATTGTCAGCTATTGACTGGGAATTTATCTTTGAAACTGATGATATAGATATTATTACCGAAAACATATCACGGGAAATAATTAGTGCAGCAAATATATGTATCCCTAATAGAGTAATAACTGTACAAAAAAACGATCCTCCATGGATTAACAATCACGTTAAGAAATACATTCGTAAGAAAAACAGAGCACATCAAAGGGCTAAAAAGACAAATTTACCGGGGCACTGGGAGATGTTCAGGGTGGCTAGAAACAAGTGTAATAAGGTAGTTACTGATGCTAAAAAATCTTATTTTGATGGTATATCAGAAAAAATACAATCTGAAACCACTGGGAGTAAAAATTGGTGGGGTTTAGTAAAAAGGTTAATAGGGAATCCCGATTCTCGTTCTATTCCGGCGATAGAATCAAACGGTTTACTTATCTGTGATGAAACTAGCAAGGCAAAATTATTTAATGATTTCTTTAGTAGTCAATCAAATCTTGAGGATGCAGAACGTAATCCACCGGACTTAACAGAATTACCTTTAGACGGACTCTATCAAATAGTTATTTCTGAAAATGAAGTAGAAGATATTTTAAACATTCTATACACGTCAAAAGCGACCGGACCTGACTTGATAAATCCTAGACTTCTCAAAGAAGCATCACATATACTAAAAAAGCCATTATGTAAACTATTTAATCTTTCACTCGCAACATCAACGTTTCCTATTGATTGGAAACGCGCAAATGTTACACCGGTCTATAAGAAGGACTGTCCAAGTGATGTGAAAAACTATCGTCCTATTTCTTTATTAAGCGTCTTGGGTAAAGTTATGGAACGCTGTGTGTATAAGCATTTATATAATTATTTGATGGAAAACAGAATAATTACTTCTCATCAATCAGGTTTTACACCTGGTGACTCCGCTGTTAATCAGCTTCTTTATATTACAAACGAATTTGGTAAGGCATTAGACGAGGGGAAGGAAATAAGGGTAATTTTTGTGACATTAGTAAGGCTTTTGATAGGGTTTGGCACAGGGGTCTATTAATAAAACTTGAATCTATTGGAATAAAGGGTCAACTTCTCTCTTGGGTTAAAAATTATTTATCTAACAGGACGCAGAGGGTGGTTATAAATAATCAGAGTTCTCCTTGGATAAATATAACAGCTGGGGTCCCCAAGGGGTCGATTTTGGGACCTCTTCTTTTTATTATCTATATAAATGATATAGTATCTGACATCCAGTCTACAATCAAGCTATTTGCTGACGATACCAGCCTGTATCTTATTGTAGACGATCCTATCCAGTCATCCAATATGTTAAATCATGATTTGGCTAAAATACACGACTGGTCAATGAAGTGGCTTGTTAAATTTAATCCTCAAAAAACAGAAACTATGACTATCAGTAAAAATTCAGCAAGCCACTTCATCCCCCCTTAAGTATGAACAACAATATAATAAATACAGTACGTGATCACAAACATCTTGGTATACTTATTTCTGACGATGGTAGTTGGAATAAGCATATTGATCTAATTGTAAATAAAGCTTTTAGTAGGGTTAATATTTTACGTAAGTTCAGGTATATTTTAGATAGAAAAACATTAGAAACAATGTATATAACATACATTAGACCACTTCTTGAATATGGGGATATTATTTGGGACAATCTATCTGCACTATTGGTAAACAAATTGGAAAAAGTTCAAATCGAGGCTGCCAGAATCGTCACTGGAGGCACGCGTCTTGCATCATTAGAGGCTTTATATTCCGAAACGGGTTGGGAAAGGTTAAATGTTCGAAGAGAACAACATAGAGTAATTATGTTTTATAAGATGAAGAATAATTTAGTTCCAGCATATCTGACTAACATTATTCCACAAGACTTACGAAGCATACATTCTCATAATACCCGTAATTCTTCAATTATTCCTCCAATACGTACTCGTACTGCACTATATTCCAATTATTTTCTACCACAGACTGTTCGTTCATGGAATTCTTTGCCCGAAAACGTAAAAAACAGCCCATCTGTACATGGTCTAAAGAACCATAATAAGTCTAATATTATTAAAAAATCTCCTTATTATTATGTTGGAAACAGATTAAGGCAGATATTGCACTGCAGACTACGCATGGGGTGTAGCAGTCTTAACTTTGATTTACATAGGAAAAACATTATTAACTCCCCTAACTGTGTTTGTGGATTAGTCGAGAATAATAACCATTATTTACTTATCTGTCTTCGCTATACTGAATTGAGAGAGCGCTACATAGTTCCTCTAAAACGGTTTATTCCCCTATCCGTACAAGTACTCCTTTTTGGCTCACAAGACCTTACTAACAATCAAAACAAGGAAATTTTTCTAGCAGTCCAGAAATTTATCATAAGTAGCAAAAGATTCACATCTTAGATTCACTTATCCTCTATTTACTTTTTGTACTCATATACCTAGCACATATAGTAATTCTGTTCTCTATTCTTCGAGTTAATTCATGAAATAAACGACTGCATTTAAGGGAGACGAATTTATATAAGTTTTTCGAAACTTGTTTTCGAATCCCATTAATTAATTGATTTTGTAATATGTGTGTGTATTTATATATTTGTGCTTTGTATTATTTGTAACAATTAATTAATAAAATATGTTTACACTAATGTGTCATTCAATATATGCTGAAATATACAGCAAATAGCGTGAGTTTACCGTAGGTTTATCTTTTTAGCTGTTCTAAATAGCTAAACACGTATTTCCAAAATAACGTTATTGGTTTGGGTCAAGTTTTTTGAGAGAATTATATGCAAACATATGCATAATTATCTTGATAATGAATTATATTAACTGATACCTATTCTCCACCAGTAATTAAAATACGTCATAATATTTGTTTATACCTTGCCACTTGAAAAATATCTTGGTAGTGTAATGTTTTTGAAACATTTCTAAGACGTTTTATTTGAATGCCTTATCATTAAATTAAAAATCTTATTCAGAATTCATCAAAAATTACAAAAATTGAGGAAAATTGTTTGAATAATAGAAAACATAGGGTTGTCATGAAAATTCTAAGTCATCTTTTTGGTACTAATATTAAATCAACCATATCACAAGGTTCCGTTTTTGTCCCTTTATTATTTCTGTTATTTATTAATGATACATCTGATAATATTCAATATTTGGTTAGATCACTGCTGATGACAGTTCATTCATCGCTTCATCAATCGACCTTTCTGAGATTTAGAAAAGGTTTCATTTACATTTAGAAAAATTTAGTCGATGAGTTTAACTCTGTGTAGTTGACTTCCACCTGCAGAAGTCAGAAAATACATGTATCGTATTTTCTTTTTACAAAAAATGAAATGCCAGTAAATCTATTATTTAATAACCCATTCATTTATATGGTCGAAACACGGACACCTTCCTTAGTGATTTTATGCGGTCAATTCGTATTGAAACTATATGCAAAAGCTCTAGTAAGCACGTTTTTGATTCAGGAATTTGAATTATATCCCAAGTAGACATAATCTAAATCAAATTTATTAAAGTTATATACTACCGCTTTTAAAATATGCATGTGTGCTTTGAGATGAGTGGAACCTTGGTGTGGTAGAAAAACTTGATGATCTCGAATTAAAAAAGCAATAATTATTTCTTAGCTACCGCGCTTTGTCAGCAGTCAAAATGAAATGGAATTTTTAACAGGCATTCTAAAATTTATGATAAAAGGGATGATTTTAATTTCACTATTACTAATTCCATTTTCTTGATGGCCACGTTCCTGCAGCACCATCATACGCTGTGTATATATCTCAACCGGTACGATTTGCATGCGTCTGATCTACTCTTGACGACTTTAATGAACGTTACCTTACTATCACATCCAAACTATTACAACAAGGTCACAGATTTCATAGATTCATAAACACATTTAAGAAGTTTTATAAAAGAAATGAACATTTGGTATCTAAATATAATGCGACTCGGAAACAGCTTATTACTAAAGGCATCTCTCACCCTCGTTTTCACGGATTTGTGTTAAAAATGTCAAAAAATGATAAATATCCAGAAAAACTGGGACGTTACTTACATTCTAAACGTAATAGGGGATATTGACCGGATATTTTTCTTGATTCCGTTAAATTGGCTTTGGGGTCCAATGACCTGAAGATTTTACAATTATACCGACCCCTCACTGATACTGCCGATGTCTACTGAAATCCATGATGATTCTTTACCAAACCCTTCGGGAAGTTTTAAATTTGATTATTATTCCGTAGTACGACAGTGTTTTACCAGCAGACTAGGCTCCTTAAGCTAGCCGGCAGTTAAGCGGCGAGCACTCCTCGACCTATCTTTTTAAATTATGTTTTGTCTATTCTTTCCTTTTCAAGATTGTGGTCTAAGAGTTAGTGGTCTACCTGTATTGGGTTTCATTTGTATGTTTATTATATTATAGGGAAACTGGATGGAGAAAGGGGTGGTTTGGGTACCGTTAAACCGGTTTAACCCAACCGCTGGCTGTTGCCAGTGCCGGTGTCATATGGTATTTTGACCCGCGGGTCATTTTTTAGTTGTGGTATATTGACCCCCTGGCAAATTGACACCTCCCTATAATTTATTGAAGATTTTGAAAGAATTATATAAAATAAAGGCAGATTTATTGATTTTATATCAAGAAATGACACAAACTGGGGGTAGGTCAATTTCCCATGGGGGTAGGTCAAAATGCCATGGCTTGCTGAAATATGATTTGCAACCCACATAACAGTCTTAATATAAAACAGAAATGTACCAGAATGATAATTCATACAAAAATAAAGTCATATTTTTATAATTTATACCGATAACTGATAACGAGTTGAGGGGAGGTCAGTTTCCCATGGGGGTAGGTCAAAATACCATGGCTTGCTGAAATATGATATGCAACCTTCAGAACAGTCTTAATGTAAAGAGAAGTGTACAAGAATGATAATTCAAACAAAATAAAGGCTTATTTTAATAAATTATACCGAGAACTAATGCATAGTTTAAGGGGGTGGGGCAGAGGTCAATTTCCCATGGGGTAGGTCAAAATACCATGGCTTGTTAAAACATGATTTACAACCTATAGAACAGGTTAAATGTATACAGAAGTGCACCAGAGTGATAATTCATACAAAATAAAGGTATATTTTTATATTATATACTGAGAACTGACACTTACACTTTGTGGGGGTATGTCAATTTTCCATGGGGGTAGGTCAAAATACCGTGGCCTGTTGAAATATGATTTGCAAACTCCAGACCAGTCTAAATGTATACAGAAGTGTTCCAGTGTGATAATTCATACAAAATAAAGACATCTTTTTATATTTTACACATAGAATTGACACTGAGTAGGGGGAAGGTCAAAATACCATGGCTTTCTTAGGATTGTCAGGAGTGTAACACCATAAGTTTAAGTCTCTTTTATTTTATGCATTGATATATTTAGTATTATTCCTTATTATATCCATAACCAAAAAAAGACCCTGGTATTCTGTGTCTTCTAGTTCCAAATATGTGACTGTACACATGGAGATTTTCTTTTCAATGCTATTTTAGGTATGTCAGGTTTAGCCTAGCCGGTATGTCTAGTTCTGTCATTTCTTCATCATTTTGGGAATATTTTGAATCAAAATGGTGTAAAATTAATCTTCACAATATTTAATATAATTTGTTCATAATCTGTGTTAAAAGTATGACAATAAAAGTATGTTCTGTCAGCAGCGAGTAATGTCAGGAGTGCAACACCTGGTCAGGAATTTGACAAATTTTTAATTTATATTTCTTAACATGTAGTTGTTTACATCAACTTTATAGCATTTCTTTGTGTGAAAATTTGTATTTATGTCATTCAATGGAAAATATATATGAAGATTTTGTGGAAAAATAGTTAATTTTCATCTAAGCAGAAGGAAAAAAAATAAGAAAAATTAATAAAATCAACCATAACATACAAATTAATTCATTTGGAGGGTAGAAAAATGTTTTGCTTTCATTTTCCAATAATCCTACTAATTGTTGTAAATAGGAATGCTGAAAGAGAATTAAATTAATGAATTTATATGAGTCAGGAGTGTAACACAATTTTGGTTTATGACAGTCAACATGAGTTACTGTGCCTATGTAAATGGACAATTTTGAGTTATTTTGACATATCAATGCATTTAACCATGAAAAATCAAATTAAAAATAATTTTTACAGGTGTTTTACTGTGGGTGACAAACATGTCAGGAGTGTAACATTTTTTTTCTATAAATTTACATGATTTTTAAAGGCCATTTTCAAAGGCCAAAAATACTTGTCCTTTTTGCCTAAAATTTGTTATAGCTCTCCTTCAGTGACATATATATATATAGAAATTTATCATCTGTATGCTTCATGCTTAGAGTTAACTGGACAAATTAAAACAAAAAGGTTTACTACTACTACTTGGGGTCAGTTCTAGGTCTTAAATATGAAAATATGCCTTTATTTTGTATGAATTTTCACTCTGGTTCACTTCTGTATACATTTAGACTATTTTGCAAGTTGTTCATCATATTTCATCAAGCCATGGTATTTTGACCTATCCCCCATGGGAAATTGACCTACCCTCTACACAGGGTCAGTTCTATGTATTAAATATAAAAATATGCCTTTATTTTGTATGAATTATGACTCTGGTTCACTTCTGTATACATTTATTTTTATTTTACGAAAGGATATGGAGTAAATGAACATGAGACCATAACACATATGTTAACTCCAGCTGCAATAATTTTAATGAGCTGTATGGCCATTTTGGAAATTTATTCCTCATCAGCAGCACTAGAACCCAAACAAAGGAAATCCGTAATTTCAAAAAATGTTAAAATGCATAAAACCAAACGAAATCCGAATAATAAGTAAATATCAAATATAGCTAAGGACAAAACTATGATAGTGGGAGTTAATCCTACTGTTTTGCAAGTTGTAAATCATATTTGATCAAGCCATGGTATTTTGACCTACCCCCATAGGAAATTGACCTACCCCCTACTCAGGGTCAGTTCTTGGTATTAAATATTTATGCCTTTATTTACTATGAATTATCACTCTGGTTCGCTTCTGTATACATTTAGACTGTTTTGCAAGTAGTTTATCATATTCCATCAAGCAATGGTATTTTGACCTACCCCCCTTTTGGGAAATTGACCTACCTCCTACTCAGGGTCAGTTCTCGGTATAAAATATAAAAATATGCCTTTATTTTGTATGAATTATCACTTGGGTTCACTTCTGTATACATTTAGACTATTTTGCAAGTTGTTCTTCGTATTTCATCAAGCCATGGTATTTTGACCTACCCCTAGGGGAAATTGACCTACCCCCTTACTCAGGGTCAGTTCTCGGTATATAATATAAAAATATGCCTTTGTTTTGTATGATTTATCACTCTGGTTCACTTCTGTATATTTTTAGACTGTTTTGCAAGTTATAAATCATATTTCATCAAGCCATGGTATTTTGACCTACCCCCATGGGAAATTGACCTACTCCTACACAAGGTCAGTTCTATATGTATTAAATATAAAAATATGCCTTTATTTTGTATAAATTATCACTCTGGTTCACTTCTGTATACATTTAGACTGTTTTGCAAGTTGTAAATCATATTTCACCAAGCCATGGTATTTTGACCTTCCCCATGGAAATTGACCTACCCCCTACACAGGGTGAATTCTATGTAATAAATACAAAAATATGCCTTTATTTGTATGAATTATGACTCTGGTACACTTCTGTATACTTTTAGACTGTTCTGCAGGTCTCTGACTTTTTTTTAAGAAGCTATGGTATTTTGACCTACCCCCATGGGAAATTGACCTTCCCTTTGAAACAAGATAGATGTTATAATTTATTCTTAGAAATTAGGGTAGGTCATTTTTCCATGGGGAGAATCAAAATACTCTGGCTATAAATCATATTTCATCAAGCCATGGTATTTTGACCTACCCCCCATTCCTCCCATAGGAAATTGACCTACCCCCTACTCGGGGTCAGTTCTTGGTATTATAAATTTATGCCTTTATTTACTATGAATTATCACTCTTGCTCACTTCTGTATACATTTAAACTGTTTTGCAAGTAGTTTATCATATTCCATCAAGCCATGGTATTTTGACCTACCCCCTACTCAGGGTCAGTTCTTGGTATAAAATGTAAAAATATGCCTTTATTGTATGAATTATCACTCTGGTTCACTTCTGTATACATTTAGACTATTTTGCAAGTTGTTCATCATAATTCATCAAGCCATGGTATTTTGACCTATCCCCCATGGGAAATTGACCTACCCCTTTACTCAGGGTCATTTCTCAGTATATAATATAAAAATATGCCTTTATTTTGTATGATTTATCACTCTGGTTCACTTCTGTATATTTTTTTGACTGTTTTGCAAGTTGTAAATCATATTTCATCAAGCCATACTATTTTGACCTACCCCCCATGGGAAATTGACCTTCCCCCTTACTCAGGGTCAGTTCTTGGTATTAAATATAAAAATATGTCTTTATTTTGTATGATTTTACTTCTGGTTCACTTCTGTATATTTTTAGACCATTTTGAAAGTTGTAAATCATATTTCACCAAGCCATGGTATTTTGATCTACCCCATGGAGATTGACCTACCCCCTACACAGGGTCAATTCTATGTATTAAATACAAAAATATGCCTTTATTTGTATGAATTATGACTCTGGTACACTTCTGTATACTTTTAGACTGTTCTGCAGGTCTCTTTTTTTTAAGAAGCTATGGTATTTTGACCTACCCCCATGGGAAATTGACCTACCCTTTGAAACAAGATAGATGTTATGATTTATTCTTAGAAATTAGGGTAGGTCATTTTTCCATGGGGAGAATCAAAATACTCTGGCTGTAAAGTGACCCGCGGGTCAAAATCCCATGCGGAAAAGTGACCCGCGGGTCATTTTTTCTATGGTATTTTGACCCGCGGGTCAGTTTACCGCGCGGGTCAAAATACCATATTACACCGGTACCACGTCCGGCTATCCCGAGTTCTTGTAGTTATCTATGTTTGTCTTTTGTCATTTATTGTTTTTCTTGTGCAGTTCCCTGGTTGTTTGTGACATGTAATTGTAATGTTCGGCCATTGTAAGTGTTTCCTGTTATCTTTCCTTAGTTAATTCGTAAATAGTACAAAATTTATTATGTTTTATAAAATATATTATCAAAGGGCTCCAGAATATTTGACTAATTGTTTCAAATGCTATTCACTTTACGTCTACCAATAAAATAGTAAGAGGACACGACAATTTTGTCAAAGGATATACCTTTTTTAAACTTTGATTTCATTTGATTGATCTCACATCTGAGTTCAGAAGGTTCCAAGTTCCAGTTTTAGATGGAAGGATAATTCGGAAAATGTGCTAAGGGGTTCACTTGAAAATTTATATTCTTGAATATTTCTAAGGTTATAAAAGAGAAAGAAGATGTCGAGACGCTGTCCGACTGGATCAGGTCCATT
>MJUU01063951.1:0-10419 GCA_002080025.1 Modiolus philippinarum
AAACAGGGAGTGCGGGGATAGCTGTCGTTTCCGACAACATCTAGTTTTGTTTGTATTGATTTGATACTATTTCAGCAGATGCCTTTCAATTTGTCTTATCCTAAATTTTGTTATCCGTTTAAAATGCCCCTTTTCATTTCTATGAGAGAGAACCATTCGAGCTGGATTGAACTGCTTAAACAGTATTGCAACAGGTGAAATTCTCTTGTGCATTTCTTAAAAAGGCATCATTTAAAAAAAAAAAAATCTTCAGAGGTAATTTCTGGACCGATTTTCATAAAATTTTCATTGATAAAAAGAGTTTGACATGTAGTTTTCTACAGTAATTTAGAAATAATTTTAGGACTAATGGTTATTTTTTTCAATACGATTAAAATATGTATTTAAAAAATTAAAGTCACAATTTACACTAGATATATAGTAAATTTTGATACCAAATTAAATCATGACAGTTTGAAAACTACAGATCATAGAATTATTCCAAAATTACTGTAAGAAACTGCATGTCAAGCTCCTTTTTATACTGAAAATTTTATGAAAATCGGTCAAGAAATGAATTCTGTGGAACTTTTTTAAACAGAGGCCATTTTAACAAGAAAAGCACAGGTAAATTTCACTTGCTGCAATACTTTGGCACGATACTGTATTGTTGACGTCATAGAGTATCTTCTACCTTCGCGACGACGTCAAAAACAAGCCTTGGCACTATCCGTAGTATTTTGTCATTTTGACGTGGCAGCGAAAGGGAGAGAAGAGAAAAAAGTCAATATTAATACACACATTATTATCAATTTTTTTAAAAATATTATATACATATCTTTTTATTTTAAAAGTTTTTTAGGAACCTCCCAGTCCCCATTCCCTAACCCATGACTGCTTCTTTAATTTCAAATCAATGGGAAACGCACTCATTGGTCCGATTGGAATGTCGTCACTTCCGACGACATATATTTCCGGTTGACGTCATTTCCGGTGACGTCACTTCCGGTCACGTAACTATGACTTCACTTACGCCTGGTTCTCCTCAAATGCTAAGCGTCTCGTCATTCTCCTACTCCTCGCAAGACCAATCCCACATATTCCGTCTAAATAATCTTATCGTCTTTCAATGCATTATGTCAGTGTATTCATTCCGGCAGTGTATTCCTTCCTTTTGGATAAAATGCACTAGGGTAAAATATCCACAACATCTAACTGACCAATCACAACGGAGCACTGACCGTGACGGAATAAACATCAAGGTAGATATACAATAGGTTGTTTATATACCCGGAAATGCTGCACGCCGGAAAGAAAGTACGGTTACACACATAAACAGACGAGATGAAAATTATGGATAATCTTTATTTCAAGATGCAATTGATGAAAATATGCACAACTCAATTATCATACAATGCAATGTGTGTAGACTACTTTGTGAGCTAAATACAGCCCGAGATATACATTTATTAATTTTTACATTGTACAAATACATGTATATTAAATTAGATAAAATAAAAAATAGAATAGACGGTCATTTGCAAATGAATATGTATTGTATTGCCTGTAGACCATTGGGACTATTTAAACCCCTTTTCATTATTAATTAACGTCTTTGTCTGGCCATAGACAAAACGGGGAACACAATTGTATTTTTCAGAACTTTGTTATCAAGACGAATAACTCAGCAAGACAGCAATTGCCAGTCTATAACTAGGTACCGAAGTTACTGTTTGAACTCGAAACACCTTAAAACTATATTATCATACAAATTTCATATACACTTGTCTCCGACAAAAATAAAAAAAATTACTAACACTTCACTCATTCAAAATCAACGAGAAATATCTAAAATGTCATTAATTTTTTTCAGCCAGAAATATATTGCAAATAACTTATTTAATTTACTGTGACCTTTTTACTCGATTTTAATAAAAAGATCTGAAGCGATTAAAGAAACAGTGAAAATAAAATAATTGTTTCGATTGAAAAAAATAATAAAGTCAGATTCAAAATGAATATAAAGGGGTCAAACCTAATTGCTTGGAGCAAAATCATTTCTGTATCAATTAGCTGATAAAAATTTCCCTTTCGGCAGTAATTATAACAAGACCAATTAAATGTCTGGACCTGCGTCACCGTCACTCATGTTCAACTTAGAAAGTTTTTTTTCAATCTAACAGAATGTCATGTATAAACAAGTATTCATTTACCTCATTACCAAAAATTCTTCAAATGCAAGTTATAATTGAGATTATATTAAGTTCAACCCTATTACAGTAACTGTAATGGACAAAAAAGAAGAAGAAAAAACAAAACTAAATGTACAAAGTTGAACAAAGCGTAAAATGAAAATAGTCCATATCACTATAGCAAAGGTGAAAACCATACCTGAGTTTCAAATAAACACATACTTTGAATCTTTATGAAAAAATATATGAAAGCAATGCAAAACCTAAAGAATAGCTGCCCATGGTCAATGCGTTCAAAACTCTGCAACGTCTCTGGACAAAAATTGAGTACCATGATGATATAATATCATAGAATAAAGTACAAGTTCAATTAATAGATAAATTTGACATTTTTTTTTACATCAAAACTGGCCTAAAGGGGAGGTTCACATAACCAATGTGTTCAAACAACAGTAAAAACTTCCAAAGGTATTTAGTCAGAGATGTTAATCTTTCAGATTACACAAACCAGACACTGTAATGTCAAAATATGCTGAAAAATGACTAAGGTCAACAATGCATAAATTCAACATTTTTTTCCAAATCTGCCCAAAAAGGGAGGTGCACATCTTCAATGTGTCAAGAACAACTGTGTAAAGTTTCAAAAGCACCAGGTATAAGGAGTCATAGTTTCAGATTACACAAACTCAGTACTGTAATGTTAAAATTTAATGAATTTAATGTAAAAATGACTAAGTTCAACAATGCATAAATTCGACAATTTTTATCAAAATCTCACCAAAAGGGGAGGTGTACATTTTCAATGTGTTCATAACAAGTGTGCAAAGTTTCAAAAGCATCAGGTATAAGGTGTCAGAGTTTCAGATTACACAAACTCAGTACCGTAATGTTAAAATTTGATGAAAAAATGACTAAGTTCAACAATGGATAAATTCCACAATTTTTTTCTAAATCTCACCAAAAGGAGAGGTGCACATCTTCAATGTGTCCAGAACAACTGTGAAAAGTTTCAAAAGTATCGGGTTAAAGGTGTCTGAGTTTCAGATTACACAAACTTGGTACCCCAAAGCGTGACGGGCGGACGGACGGACGGACGGAGTCGAGTGGCTCCTAGGCCTGCAGTCACCGTTGGTGACGCAGGTAAAAATGAATCTTTTCCATTCAATACATATTCAAAATATTTAAGATTTCAAAAGTTATTGAAGAAAACACGTTCTGAAAATATCGCGGAAGATCAAAATGTAGGTCGTTGATATTTTTCATGGAAACAAAAATTTCAATTACTAAGAAAAAGTGAAATCTTCCGCATTTGTTCTTCGTAACTCGACCAATTTTACATCATTGAAAGCTTACGCAAGGAGGATCAAAGAATTTAGCCCTATAAGATAAGAAAAAATATAAATTTAAGGCATTCTGCGAGCGATTTTGACCCCCTTTTAGCTAGGATATGGCAACATGTATAAAAAATTCGTAAAGGTTCCACGGAACCTAATGTCTCGCCCGCTCAGTACATTGTCATAATTTAGCTTATATTAAGATGTGGTTGCTAGGTAGAATTTCAAGAAATAACTGGTCTCTGAAACTTTCATACCCAAATTGGAATCAAATATTTTTGTACAATGACTATTATCAATGAAATGTATTTAAAGAAAACATGGTTGCTAAATAAAATTCCCAAAAATAACTGGTCTTTCAGAGTTTCATGAAATTTACCAAAACTGCAATCCAGGATTTTGGAAATTTCACTCTTGAAAATAATTATTCATGAAAAAAATATGGTTGCTAAGTAGAATTCCAAAAATTAACTGGTCTTTGAGAGTTTCAGGAAATTTACCAAAATAAGAATCAAAGCGTTTTGCAATTTGACTTTTGAAAATGATCATTATAACTGTAAGGGATTGAAAAAGTTATGGTTGCTAGGTAGAATTCCAAAAAATAACTGGTCTTTGAGAGTTTTAGGAAATTTTCCAAAATTAGAATAAAAGATTTTTGAAATTTGACTTTTGCAAATGATCATTATAACTGTAAGGAATTGAAAAAGTTATGGTTGCTAGGTAGAATTCCAAAAAATAACTGGTCTTTGAGAGTTCCAGGAATATAAACAAAATTGGAATCAAAGTTTTTTGCAATTTTATTATTAAAAATGTTTGTTTGATTCCAATTTATTTAAAAAGCATTGTTGCTAAGAAGAATTTCTAAAAATAGCTGGTCTTTGAGAGTTTCAGGAAATTTGCCAAAGTTGGAACCATGTTATTTAATTCTTTAGTGTTTAAAATTATGTTCGATACTAAAACATTGTTAAAATTTGTAATTGGATGAAAATTTTTCAAAAATTATTGGTCTTTTACATTTTCAGGAAATTTACCAAAATTGGAACCGGAATCAAAATTCCCACAGCCTGTTACTCATCTGTGCATTTTATGCAGAAATGTCAATGTTTATATAATTCTATTAAGAATTAAAGACTCTATTCTATTCCTTAACAATTAACATTGAATTTTTCTAACAAAAAAACTTAAGTTCAAATTTGGAAAAATACAGAAAAACTAGAAAAAAAATTCCTATTTTTTTCAGCTTGAGGTAATTTTCTGACAATCATCTAACTTTCAACCACTTTTTGTGAAATTCCAATAAGATTTAATAAATTTATTTGACTTCTAAAACACTTTAACCACAGGGTTAAAATAAATTTCTTGCACAAAAAACTAAGTCCAAATACGGAAAAAATGAAAAAAAGTTTTTGAAATTTTTCAGCTAGAGGTAATTTTCAGACCATTTTCTTGCTTCTGTCCAAATTTCAAATGATTCCATAAAGATTTGATGAAGATATTGATGTTTAGAAAACTTTACTTAAATAAAGGGCTACAACATGCAATACGACTGCAGCATATCGACAGTGTTATTTATGAACAGGTGTTGAAACAAAATGACTGTGGATGTTACCTTAAATCTGTTGGCAAACCCTGACCAAGAAAAAATTATTCATTTTTTCCAATAGGCATACGTACCGCCTCTTTTTATTGACAATGGTTTTGATTGTGTAATTCACTGGTTTAAACAAGCTATACGAAACGTACAGAATAAACTGGCCAAAATCCGACTTAAAAATTTCTTTTTTATTCAATTCGATTTTTTCCTTTTCTCAAAACCGGTTAACTCTACATCAAACCAGTGGGTATATTGTAGCCGAGGAAATTGAAGATGATAACCAATAACAATATACAAACCACATCTCAATACGATAAATAATAAAGATTCTACAGCCAACAGAAGGAAGTACCTAATTTAACAGAAACTTCGTTATTTTGCTATTTAAACCTTTATGTCCCTTTTTCTGAAACGGTTGGGGTTCCTATGGGCCTGTCGTTTTTTCTGTTTGAACATACCACAGGAACAATCAGGAAAAAAATCGCAACAATTTTTTTTTTTTACATTTGGCCCCATTGAGATTTTGTTTCTTAAAAAATGTAAACGCTGCCCAGATCCGTTGATATACTTCAGTTGCGCACTTTTATTGCAATAAAATAAAACCCCATCTCGATACGATGTTAATTATGTGAAAACACCCAATTTACCCCTTTTCTGAGAAAGGGTGCAACAAGAACCTTAGCTTACATGTGTGCCAAGGAAAACCATCACAAAATTCAATAATGATCCGTCTAAAATAAAAGTTCTGCTGCCCACAGACGCCGACGACGCAACGACGCCTCTGCCATACTATTATTAGACCTCAAACTTTTCGTGTTTTCTACAAAAAATTGACCATTCAAATTTTTTTACGGCAAGTCCTTTATTTAGACTGCATCAAAATCAGACTAAAATTAAAGGAAAATCTCTCACTCCTTTTAGGACCCCTTAACTCCAGGGTGGTTTAAAATGTCAAGTCATAGTAGGCAATTTTCCTGAGGGAGATATGCACCCTCAGTTGTTACGAACGGAAGGACATCCCCATTAATATAAACCACTCACTTTAAGCGGGGATATAATAAACAAATTCCATAACAGCATTCGAAAAAAATTTGTTTCTTAAAATTCATGCGTTCTGGAAAAAATTAACATCAAATCAGTAAATTTAGAGTTATCTACTAGTTTTAATTATTATATGGATATATATATATGTTTAGGACAATGATGTTTCATCAAATTAATTGCCTTGATGAGTACTACCAAAAACATCGACAATTTGGTGGCTTTCACCTACATTTTACGCTTCGGTGACTTAGATTAAGTTTTCCGTTAAAGTCCATTCCTCAACAACTTTATAATAAAGGGCTACGCCGAGCGCAGCATGTCGCAGCATGTCGTCCACTGAAATTTGATTGAAAAAGTGTAATTTAAAGGAGTATGGACATACTAAAGAGCTTGACACAATAATAAGATGGACGCAATAAGGAGATTGACCCAGTAATTACCTGGACACAAACTAGGGAAAATAAAAAATAGCCCTTATGACTCCGTATGATTCCTCTTTGACCCTTTATAGCTCGGAAACGGCAAGAGCTACGCCCAATCCATTGACACACTGCCGAAAGCTTATATCAAGAGGAATTCAAAGAAAAAAATCCCATCGAAATCCGATGGAAAAAAAATTCAGGCAATCTGCAAATTTGCAGTTGTGGCCCCTTTGAACCCTTATAGCTCGTAAACTCGGAAACGGTAAGAGCAACGCCAAATCCGTTGACATACTACTGAAAGCTTACATCAAGAGGAATCCAAAAAAAAATCCCCATCGATATTCGAATTATTTAGGTTATCTGTAAATTTACGATTTTGGCCCCCTTGGGCCCCATTTATCTCGTGAACGGTACATACCACGTGAAATCCGTTGACATACTCAAGATTGGAAATCTTCTAACGAGTTTACTGAAATACTCCATCAAAATCCGATAAATAATAGATTCTACAGTCAAATATGTGAAAAACAACCAATTTAACCCTTTTTTCTAAACGGGCGGGGCCCGGAACATAAAATTATGGCCTGGGCATGTGCCAAGAAACATACTAAAATTTGAAAAAGATCCGTTTACTGGAATCAAAGGTATGCTGTCCACAGACACAAAAATACCCAATTTTACCCCGTTTTTTGAAACGGGTGGGGCCACAAAACCGAAATTAAAACCCGGGATTAACCTTATGCCAAGAAAACACATACTGAAATTTGAAGATGATCCGTCCACTAGAAACAAAGTTATGCTGGCAACAGACGCCGACGCCTACGACTGTGCCATATCATAATACGACCGCAAAATTTTGATGTTACATCAAATTAATTGCCTTTATGAGTACTACCCAAATTATTGACAATTAGTTGGCTTTGACCTATGTTTTACGCTTCAGTGACTGGTTAAGTTTTGATCTTAAGTCTATTTCTCTCCACTGCTTTGTATTGTAGCATCATATTTCACTGTAACATTCATCTGAAGGAGATCTGCACATTTCATCAACAATTGGGTGACCATGACCTACATTTTACGCTTGTGACTGGTTTAGTTTTGATTTTAAGTCTATTTCTCAACTGCTATGTATTGTAGCATCATGATATTTCACTGTAACATTCATCTGGAGATCTACACATTTCATAAACATGGCCTATATTTTGTGGTTGAATGACTTTGGTTAAATTTTGCATTTTATCACAATTCAGTGACAGGGAACTAATTTTATGAACGATTGTAATGGACCAATCTGTTAGAATAAATTTATTGGCGGGCCATCCGTGTCTTATAGACACATTCTCTAGTTTTACTAGGGATACCGACCTACCTTAAAAGATGTATGAAAAATGTGGTAGAATGATTCTACGATTTACAGTAATTGAACCCAATTTCCCAGATAATTCATATGTGCGGTTAAATAATCCTTTATACGTGTACACAGTAACTATAAGATATGAACTCGGATCTAAATTTAAATACAAGTCAATCGAGAGGGAAATGTAGATCAGAGATTCATGCACTAGCCAAGATGATCCTAACTTGTACAATGAAAAAGATCTGAACTAGGACAAACTTTAATACATGTCACTAAACCAAAAAATGTAATTCAAAGCGACCTAAATTGGTAAGTATGGGACACTCTTTGTACTATAGATGCGGACCTACCATCAGAATGATCACAAATGTATACATATGCAAGACTAGAGCAGTGACCATTTCAAACTCGACAAACTTGAATATAAGTAACTCGCGAATAAAATGTATTTCATTGGGCACTGGATTGGCAAGTGTTAAAGTACAACCAACATCAGAATATCTGCAATAAACAGATCTAAAACAAGAGTTTAAAAAAATCCATATGTGTATTTAAAATAAAAATATGTGCGAGACACCCGTCACGACATCTTATTCAAGCTCATGCTTTAAGGGACAGGATCAAAGATTTCGAATAAAATAGACCCCGAGGGAACCCTGGGGTATAGAAATGGGACCTTGTATTCCAGGCCGTGGGGTGCAAGCCCTCCAAACAAATTTAATGTACGTGGTTGTGCGGGGTGAAGTAATACACAACTCATCTTGCGGATGGGATGTAAACTCTCTGTGTCCATCTGTTGGAAGAAATGCTACGCTTCCTGCACGTTAAAGGATCCTTGTAGTATGCTCTTTTTCGAGTGGTCCACAGGAGATCGGCTACAAGGTTAAATTCCCCGCCCCTTTCAATTTCATCCTACTTTTCCAATGACAGTCAGAATTTCACGTCCCATGACCCTTTCCATACACTAGAGTGATTATTTATTTACCAACTTGCTCTCGTCTTAATATAGCTCAAATGTTGCCGAGTAGACGTTAAACAATATTCAATCACTCAATCAAATACAATATTGATGCTGAACTTGTGTCGTGTTCATGGAATTGAAGTCCGAGGTAAACCGAGATATTTTTCCTTGTCCACAGTCAGTACCAGAATATACGAAGGAATATACAAAATGTAAAAATGCATATAAAACATTCATAATACCGTCAACCCGACACTTAACTCGAACTATAGGAAATACTGATCACATACAATCTCATCGTTTAGTACCTACTCTCAAGTATGGGACAATGACACGGGCTATAAAGCTCTCTGCAGGCCGGAAGCCCATGCATGTGGAGCTCCAATACCCGGTTCCCTAGTGTTGGAGCTCGCAGCCCCACGTTCAAACAGACTTGGAGCCAGGAGCTCCACAACCTGTGTTATTTATTCTCCAATATACTCTTTAATGTTTTCAGTCTGATTTCATATTAAAGTTGACATGTATATCGTTTGTGAAAATAAGAAACTCTGCACGAAAAAGATCATTTGAAGATATCCGAGCAAGACAAGCCAATGATGTACAATTGTGGAATTTTCAAGTGCCCTCCATTTTTATTACGATTAGCACAAGCAAAACTACGTTTCTCCGTTACGGTACATTATAGAAATGTTCTTTGCAGATACTGCGTTTACAGCTGTTTAATGCATGCCAGTGAATTTCGTTTATAGAAAATTAAAGGTAGATGTAATTGGAAATTAGAACTTGATTGCTTATTCAATTCAAAATTATCCATATCAATCTATAAAATAATATTATATGTGAAACAATTCAGTTCTACATGGCACCAGCAATTTCGAGAGAATTATGATTTGCTTGTTTAACCGATCTATTGGTAACCCGAATAATCCAGTCGTTATATTCCACTCACTACGATCGCTACATCAACCTCGTAGAAGGAGAGAATCGGATACGGAGAGGGCTTGAATTATTCGAGTTAATCTATTGGCAAATATCGAGACTTGCACTAGTTCAATGCTATGTAACAAACATAGGTAATCAACGATTACAAAGTTCGCCTCGTTATGGCACGTTGTCGCAGCAACCAAATTTTGCCTGGATGCCGACATACTATCAAAATTGCATGCATACGCAAGGTTACCTGAACCAACAATGTACAGTTACTGAGCTATGAACTCCGATGTATACATTAATGTAAGTCATTCATGCACAAAATGTAGGTTGAAGTGACCTAATTTTGTCTGAATGCTGAGCTACCATCACAGATGCATGCACATGCACATGCAGGATGATCCTACCATGTACAGTACCCGAGATCCGATCCCTGACATGAACTTGAATGTAAGTCAGTCAAGCGGAAAATGTAGGTCAAAGTGACCCAATTTTGCCTGGATGCTGACCTTCCATCAGAGATGCATGCATGTGCAAGGTAAGATGATCCTACCATGTACAGTGACTGAGATCTGAACTCGGAGGTTAACTTGAATGTAAGTCACT
>MJUU01063951.1:10759-22694 GCA_002080025.1 Modiolus philippinarum
AGTTAACCCAAGATGCACCTGCATGCAAAGTTTGATGACCCTACACTGCATAGTTACAAAGATATATACCCAAATGCGGATGCGGACGCCGGGGGTACTCCAATAGGCGAACTAAAAATGTATTTATTTTCATTGAATGAACTAATGAACTATATAAAAGTCTTTGACTAAAACTTGGTAGACAGTTGTCACCTTGCATGTTATTATCAGTGTTACACAATTGACACAGGAAAAAGTATTCCTCTCCATATAAGACGACCAAAACCTACTGAACTAAATATGGTATTAATATTCTGCGTTTCAATAATGCTATTTTACATGACCAGAGGTTCCTGATATCACTGTTCTGGAGCAAACTGGCTATTGTGACTTTCAAATAGTTTAAAGTACTTGTTGAAATTATTTGGATATGAGAGTGTTGACTTGTTATTAGATTGTCAACAAATCCAAAACAAGAATGACCAAAAACAAAGATGTAAGCAATTCAGAAATAGGCCCTTCTATAGAACCCCTATCTATATCATGAGAAAGCAATTTTAAATTTATTCTTTTTGATTTGTCACAAAGGAAGGCATTAATTTCAAAAGTAATGTCAATTTTTTGTGCAAGAGTTTATCAAAAGTTGTTCTTCTAGGATTAATTTTTCATACATAAATGACAGAGTTCAAAGGCAAGAGGAGACTAAACATCCTAGTTGCTAAACATGATGATTTACATAACTGTTCTTTACCATATGCTGAGTTTTTAAAGAGATCTCGGTACTAAGCATGCTTAGTATTTTCCTATCTCTTTTTTTTCATTCTGTTGGGCTTCTTTATCTCTTACTGTAAACAAGAGTTGTCAGAAGACAACATAGCTCGCCGGGGATAAGAGTAACTGCAATGCACAATTAATTCGAAAATGTAATGTGATAAATACTTTAAATGTGATATAGGAAAGCCACATGTCAAACAGGAACTCCCTATCACTAAAAGAATAACTTCTATAAACAGGGTTAAAGTTATTATTTTTTTTAATTGCCTTCAGGGCAATGTCAAGGTCAAAATGTCTAAAAATTTGGTGCCATCAGAAAGCTATTATCATAAGGCCAAATAAAAAAAAATAAGTGTGGTTCCGGTCACCCGATCGACCCTATTTTTTTCCGTCGACCCTAGACTTTTTTTTTCACCCAAAAAGTAAAAAAAAATTAGAAATAAAACGACCGACCCTAGTTTTTATGGCCACTTTTGACTGAAAAAGTTGAAGTAGAGATTAGTGTCAAGATCGTAGTTATTTTGAAACTGTAAATCGGTATTATCATAGTTTATCAACTAGCAGAGTTTTTATTTACTTTATCGGAACCTTTTTATGAAGTTTTTGATGAGAAACGAGCTCAACGCCACGAAAATTGAAGCTTTTTCCCATCAGGAAGTTTTCGTGCAATCATAAATTTGGAATGAGTTTGGCGCGGACTGTCATATCCGTATTTATTTGACATGTTATTTAATATTTCAGAGGCTTCAAAGCCTATTAAACTGTTACAGGATAAATTTAAAGGAGACTTAAACCTCTCTTTTCTATCTGTTGTGAAATTGAATAAAATATTATCAAGATTCATTGTGATATATATATACTATTAGTAATTTGTTTTGCGAGAATAGAATTCTCTGCTTGTATTGCATCGAGTGCCACAGCACGAGATGCAATGCAAGCTGAGAAATCCATCCGAGCAAAACAAATTACTAATAGTATTTTTATCGCTAATTCTGTTATTGAAAAATATCAAATAAACGTTTCCTTTTCCAATGATATATTTTTTTTAGTTGAACATATTATTTTTGAATATTGCATTTTCTTTCTTGGAATTATTTTTGTCACGAAACGTCACGCGACATCATATTAATACGCTGTTGCTAACGTCCCTTAGAGATTGACAATAATATGTTCATATCAGCGCAGTGCAGTGATAATAGAATTATCGTCGCTCAGAAACAATTGATAATTGCACATTAGCAATAAAAAAATAGCATATTGTCAGCTATATCGACACTTTACCGATTACATGGTTTGTTGACATCCTATAAAGTTATGGCGGCTAATGAAATATTCGAGATCATAATATGAAAATATAAATTTTGATGGAAATACATCTTCTCTTAAAGTTTATAACTGTTAGGAGTTTTCCACTTCATAACAACCTATAGTATTTATCAAGTCCCATAGTGTTAAGAACGATCTTTTGGCTTGAACTGAGACTAAAAATCGATCATCTGGGAACTTGGACAAATCCTTAAGTATCCAGACCCCTATCACTAAATCATTTTTAGGGTAAAATGTGGGGATAATACATCGTTTTATATCATAGGTTACAATGCATTTACATGTTAGGTATTATATATGATTTTAAAAAATTTTAAAAATAAAATTTAAAAAATCCCGACCTACCCACCCTATTTTTTTTCAGTGGGGTGACCGGAACCACACCTATTTTTTTATTTGGCCTCAGGAAATAATATACCAAAATTGAACACCCTACCACTAAATGTCAATATTCCAGAAACACTGTTAAAGTTTAAAAAACAAAATGCCCTTGGGTCAAGGTCATAGTGTCTACAAATATGGCTTCATTAGAAAGCTCTCATCACAAAAAAGTCACATACCAAATATGAACACCCCACCACTAAACAACTTAATTCTATAAGCAAGGTTAAAGTTTTTTCAAAAATTGTCCACAGGGAAAGGTCAAGGTCAAAATGTCAACAAATATGGTGCCACTACAAAGCTCTTATCATAAGTCACATACCAAATATGATAACACTACCTTTAAAGGCCTACCTTCTAGAGGCAAGGTTAAAGTTCTTCAAAAATTGCCCTCAGGGAAAGGTCGAGGCCAAAATGTCTACAAATATGGTACCACTAGAAAGCTCTCATCTTAAGTAAGTTACATACCAAATATGAACAACCTACTACTAAAAGCCTACCTTCTAGAGGCAAGGTTAAAGTTTTTTAAAAATTGCCCTAAGGGCAAGGTCAAGGTCAAAATGTCTACAAATATGGTACCATAAGAAAGCTCTCATCACAAGGAAGCCACATACTAAATATCAACATCCCATCTCTTAAGGTCTCCATTCCACAAGCGAGGTTAAAGTTTTTGCTGACAACGCCGATGCCGGGGGTATGACAATAGCTNTTCAAAAATTGCCCTCAGGGAAAGGTCAAGGCCAAAATGTCTACAAATATGGTACCACTAGAAAGCTCTCATCTTAAGTAAGTTACATACCAAATATGAACAACCTACCACTAAAAGCCTACCTTCTAGAGGCAAGGTTAAAGTTTTTCTAAGGGCAAGGTCAAGGTCAAAATGTCTATAAATATGGTACCATAAGAAAGCTCTCATCACAAGGAAGCCACATACTAAATATCAACATCCCATCTCTTAAGGTCTCCATTCCACAAGCGAGGTTTTTGCTGACAACGCCGACGCTGGGGGTATGACAATAGCTCTTCGGACATTCGCCCCGGCGAACTAAAAAATTCTTTACTAGTTGTAAAAGCAAACCTGTCTTATTCTAATCTTGGAGTAATTTCATCGATTACCCTCTTTGCTACTTCACTTTTCCTTTACAGACCTCCTATCCTCTATGACAACTACAATTTAATCCATTAAAGATGCACGTAGGAGAAGCAATTCTTCTTCAAATTCATTTTATCTTTCAAGTAGATCAGGATTGTCAATTCTTTCTCCAATAGACCACTTAACCTAATCTTCCTATTTATAAATATAAGTCATTTTAAATTCTTGATTCTCTAGTAACTTTTTGTCCACATTGCCAAGGGAACATGAAGTTGCACACGTTGTCGTGCTAGGTATACCCCCACTCGTATTGTTTTGAACATTAAAAAGGGAAAAAATGGCTAAGTCCCGCCAAACAGGAAGTTGATATCATACGGCGAAAAAAATGGCAGACGACGTGTTCCTACTAAATATAAAGTCAAATTACAAATTTGAAATAAATCGGCCCAGCAGTAGCTGAGAAAATAGCGACGAAAATTTTCACTATGTTCAATAAAGGGAAATATGGCTAAGTCCATCAAACAGGAAGTTCATATCATAAGGCGACCAAAAAGGAAGACGACGCATTCCCACTATATATAAAGTCAAATACCAAATTTGCAATAAATCGGCCCAGTAGTAGCTGAGAAAAGTGTGACGAAAATTTTCACTATGTTCAATAAAGGGAAAAATGGCTATGTCCCGCCAAACAGGAAGTTGATATCATAAGGCGATCAAAATGGCAGACAACATTTTCCGTCAAGTAACAAATCCGACCAACAGTAGCTGAGAAAAATGCGATAAACTTCGGACGGAAGGACGGACGGACGGACAAGGGTATTCCAATATACCACCCACTCACGAGTGGGGGTATAAAAATTCTTCAACTTCTATATCTTTGAGAGCCAATGATTATTATCAATTCCTTCTTTACCTTTGAACGATTCCGTCAGATTTCTGTCAACCAAAACCCTTATTTTTGATGGATTGCAGTTAATCTAGACCAGTGCTGTTTCTACCCATTTTAAATATACACATGTATCATATAATAAAACTTTAATTCAGTGTGTATTGTGTATAAAATTTGAAACTTTAGAAAAATTCCCATCATTTGTGTTGTTTCTCCAATTCCTTTTTGCAAAACATTTTGAATATTTAATTACAAGAAGTCTTAAATGACCTTACATCTTTACTGTGATTTCTGCAGATAGGGAGAAGTCTCCAAAAATGTAGCTTAAAATCTGTCAAGAGTGAAAAGCAGAGAAATGGATCAAAACCATTATTTCATGGAGATGCACCTGCTACATAAGGTATAAAATATTTCCCACTGCATGATCAAATCTTCATGGCTGTAGATCATATGATAACATACTGCGGTCATCACTGATTAACTTGTGTTTCATTGAGTTTTAGCATCTAATGATAGCTTGGTTGAAGAGAGGAATAAAATATATTATCACTTTGTTTTTCAAAAGATTATTCATGATCTTGAAAATTTCAAATCAATAATCATGTTAAAAAATAATTGTCTGAAGTACTACACCAGCTTACATTTAGATTAGATTGGGTAAACAAGAAAATATTGGGACAATTTGATAAAATAGTACTATATTTTTCATATTTTATTTTTAAGTAGCTTATTTCTGTATAAACAAGCTACATTCTTAGACCAAAAAGGCCATTGTAAAACATTTAACAGTACTCCCTATAGTATACCTGTATATTTTACATAACACGTAATCTGAATTCAAAATATAAAAATAAAAAAAAAAGTTTACATTATCTATCTGTCCACTGTCTAAACACTGAAAATGTATTTGTGATTCAAATGTATATAAATAAAGACAAAATTACACTTTTTTAAAACTTAAAATGACAAGACCAAACAGATTAAATTTATGCAAAACATACAGGTAACTCCTCTCTCACATCCTCATAAATATTTCCATCTCAGACATTCACTTTCATATACACTAAAGCCCTCTCATCCTCTCTCTCTCTCTCATTCTTACACTGACACACTACCTACATCTGTTTTAACAGGTTGCCAATAAAATGAATATGAAAATAAGTCTTGACAACATAAAAATACATATAAAGTATTTTACAGGCAAAGACACCACTGTAATCACAATGTTCCAGAAAATAATTCTAAATTCACATGCATTAGATAAACAATGTTCTATCATTATGTTCTTATTAAAATAGGTAAAAATTTAGCAGTACATTTTACAGCTGTTCAACTCTCAATTATAACTTGAAGTTACATTCTTTTTCATTGATTTTCTTTACCATATTAAAACAATGTATCAATTATCTCAATTTTCGATTATAATAAGAAACATTATCTTTATATGCATGTATAGCATATTCCAAGTTTAAATGTCAAAGAGGATACTACAAATAAAACATTGAATACCCAATACATGTATACACTTCACAGAATCTTTGGCAAAAATGTGCAATATGAAGAGATCTCTCATTGAACATCAAAACTGTTGAATATATGTGATGCCCATTTTAAATATTTCTGCAATATTCAATATGTTTGAAATATTGCTAACACTGCAGTCTGTCTTGAATAATTGGAACACAGGGAGAAACCAAAAGTTAGAAATTTATATTCTGTCATGTTACATGCACTCAGTGCAATAATGACTGGTAATTTTAAAGTTTTGGTATACAAAACATTTCAAAGAACATTCAATCTTACTCTACTCCAGGAAAATATTATCATTATATACATTTATTTGTCTGTTATTTTTCACTAAATCTGCATAAAATGCATTAAAAGGGAATAAATAAACATATTTGCCAGCAAGAGTGATACAATCATGGCTTTTTTTCTGTAAATACACTTTTATATTGACATATGTAAATACTGTCCTATTGAAAAAATTTGTTTACAGATCAATACAAAAGCATATTCACCTTTTGCAGAGTGCCATAATTGTACAGTATCCATTTAATACCTCCAGAAAAGACTTAAAAGAAAATCTCTTTGAGAAGGTATGAAATTCTACAAATATTCTAAGAGGAAAAAACACAAATACATCAATAAGAAAAAAAAGATACAAAAATACAGCAACTTCAGTATAGATTTCTTTTTTTAAGTTTTCAACAATTATTATATGTATGTTTGAAAAAATGGGTAATTAAAAATGGCATGACCAGAAACTTCATTTTCACCTGCACATCAAAAATTTCTAAAACATAAAATGAAATGTATTCTTAATGGTATTTTTCAAACTTCCAAGTTTCAAAATACAAATTAATTATTCACTCAAAATACAAAGCAAACAAGTAATAAAACAAAAATGAACACTTTTTATCAATTTCTTTATGCAACCATAATATTATATGTGAATGAAATGAGACAAATTGTTAATAAACATCAATGTTTTCTGACACTCTGTGACACCTTGATATGGATGACAAAAAGCCATTAAAATAAATTATGGAAAAATTGTCGAGAAAATTACAGCTATGATCGTTTATGTAAAATACTTTTTGTATATAATTCTGCATAATTTGTAAGTTACCAAGCACAAATGTACGCCAGGCATTTTATTTTTATACGGTTGAAAAATATTTTTAAAATATCAAACAAACGATTAACTACAGTGGAACCTCTGAAAACTGGCCTCTCTTGGGACCAAAGAAATCGGCCGGTTTTAAGAGGTTCTGGTTTTCAGAGGTTTCGAAATCCGGTCCTTCAATCCAAACATCAATACCAGAAGTGTAACATATGATCTGTAGGCTCAGTTAGGTTATGAGTTAACAATTGCAGTATATTTTCCTTCATTATTCTAAATTTCAATAAGTGTTGTTGGTTATCTGTTCAAATACGGTTATTTATCGATGAAGATGGCAAGAGATATGTAGCATGTTGCATAAATTTGGTAGATTGTATTCCCCACGAAAAAAGTAGTCCGGTTTTCAGAGTTTAATTTCAGACGAAAATATATATTCGGGACTGGACTATATGGCCGGAATTCGGAATTCGGAGGGACCGGTTTTCAGAGGAAATTTTAACTTATTTAAATAGGTAAAAATTCAAGACCTTAACATATCGTTCGGTTTATAGAAGGATCCGGTTTTTAGAGGGGCCGGTTTTCGAGAGTTCTACTGTATAATAATTCAATGGTAAATGAAAAAAAAATGTTGACATCAAATTGAAACGTGTGATTAATTTTCTTTATCTTTTAGTTAGCCATGTGTCCTAATGTACAACAATTGAGAAATGAATTATATATTACAATTCAAAAATGATACATTCTGAAATAGATATGACTAAAAATAAATTAGTATCATTCAATTTCTCCTTCTTCAAGCACTTTTTCTGGATCAGTTGTTTTGGGTTCTATAGATTTTTCAACATTATCAGAATTTTCCTTCCCATTTGGTATATTTGGTTCAGTTTTTTCACTTGTTTCAGGTCCATTCGTTTGTTCATGTACTGTAGAATCAACCTCAGGTGGTGGTTCCACTACAGGAACGTTTACTACTTCAGCACTGGCATCACCACCAGCAGAGTCACTTTCTTGAATTTGTGATGCTTCAGGGGCATCACTCCATCTCGATTTTCTATTATTTTGATCGCGATCTCGATCACGTCTGTCATGATCTTTATCACGGTCACTACGATCTTTATCTCTGTCACTTCGTTCTTTATCTCTGTCACTTCGATCTTTATCTCTGTCACTTCGATCCTTATCTCTGTCACTGCGATCTTTATCTCTGTCATTGCGATCTCTGTCACTTCTGTCATTGTCTCTGTCCCGACCCCTGTCTCTATCACGGTCTCTATCCCTGTCCCTTCTATCATAATTACGATCTCTGCTTCTGCGATCATCATCACGTCTATCATCTCTCCTATCTCGTCTTTCATAATCTCCTCCTCGTCGATCACGTCCACTAAAACCATCTCTCCCACGTCCTCCTCTATCATATTTCTTTCGGCTTCCAAATTCCGTAGGTAATGCATTTTCATCAGGTTCTTGATTTTCATCCATTTGTTGATCACCACCCCAATTATCATCATCTCTGTTACGACCACCAAAACCATCTCTACCTCTCCCTCGACCCCTACCACGTTTTGTACTTCCAAATTCCAAGGGTAATGCATTTTCATCTCTCTCCTCCTCCATTTCACCTCCTTCCCATGATTCTTGGTTATCTTCTTGATTTCTATTGTCTCTGTTTCTGCCACCAAAATTATCCCAGCCTCTACTGTTATTATTGCCTCTACCACGACGCCTACTCCCAAATTCAGTTGGAAGAGCATTCTCATCAATTTCTTCAGGTTCATTAGACTCATTTTCATTTTGTGGAGGATTTTCTGCTTCTTCATTCATCATTCCAGGTGGACCATCAAAAGGTGGTCTCCAGTTGTTCCCTGGTGGACCTCTAAAACCTGGAGGACCTCCTGGACCACCTCTAAAATTACGATTAAACTTAAAGCGATTATCAAATCTGGGACCTCTTGGGCCGAAACCTCTTGGACCTCCAAAACCTCCTCTGCCACCTCTTCCTCCCATAAAACTGTCGAAGTCCATCAATGGTCTTGGACCTCTTGGTCCACCCATTCCACCTCGTTCTCCACCCCTTCCACCACGCCCTCTGTCAAAACCTCCACGTCCACGACCTCTTCCACCACCCCAATCATTTTCTTCCTGATCAGGCTTTTTAAGATTCAATTTATTGCTGCCAAAACTCATTGGGAGATCAAACTGCATCAGTTGCTGTTTCTCTTCTGGGTCCATTTCCATATCATTATCTTCTTCCTCCTCTGGCTTATCCATATTCTTTTTTACTTCGGGTTCCCCTTCATTGATTTCTGGCTGTTCAAGTATTCCTTGCCCCCTATTCTGCTGCCAGTTATTGCCATGGAAATCATTATTATCTTGCTCTGGTTTATGGCCAAAAATTGGACGTGGACCTGGCCCTTGACCTAATATAGGTCTTGAAGGTGGACCTTGTGGCATTTGTGGAGGTATATTTGAGGGCTGCGATCCAGGTGGTTGCTGCATTTGTATTGGAGGTCTCTGATTGAAATTAGGAGGCTGCATTCTGAATTGCTGTGCTTGAAATTGTTGAAACTGAGGAAAGCCAGGTGGAGGTTGAAATCCTGGTCTAAACACAGTTATTGGCTGTTGCTGGGCAATAGTTGATACTGCAGTACTAGCCATTATATTCTGTATGTTCTGAGAAAGCTGTAAACCAGGAGCATTTGAAGAAGGAGGACCAACCTGTCAGAAATAAGAAAAAAAAATAACTATTGTGTTTTGAAGGAATAATTTATAAGTCAATCAAATTTTGTTTATGTTTTGCACAATTTTTATGATGACTAAATATTGAGGACTGATCCATCAAAACATGCATGGCACCATGGGAATGTACTTTGAAAATGGTATATATATATAACCACCAAGAAAAGTATTTTGTAAAATTTTATTCCTATTTATTCCCATAAGGTGTTTTTATCAAACATCCATAGATATGATTCTAAAGTGTCTTACCTGGGTGAAAGATAAATTATGTGTTAATGGAACAGCCCAAGCGTTAAAAGTTACTGAAGTACGCACAACGAAATTTGTAGCTATTTTGTTTTAAATAAGATATTTTGTTTTAAATAAGACCCTAATAAAATATATATGTATCATTTTCTTATTTTTTGCCGCTACTCTTGGTATATTTACCATATTTACCAAAATAATTAAAAGTTTGATTAAAAATGTTTTCCATAGACCTTAATGTTAATTTCACTCAAATTTTAAAGAAATTTGATGTGGGAGTAATTGATGAATTGTTTACGCAAACCAATGAAAAGACACCAAATGCATTGACGATGTATTACTTATTTGCATATAGGGTGCTTATATTGTTTATTCAGATGGCCAATGAACAAACAGAATTCTGATTTGTTTACTAATTTACATAAAAATGTTAAGGTAAATCTGAGAATAAAATTTGCAGAACCAATATCCAGGTACCATTTACTTTTATTAAAAAAAATTGACTTGCAGGTAAAAAGTTTTTCTTGACACTTTGTCAAGTAATTACATAAACAATTTTTTGCTTCGCAATCAAGATTAACTCTAGACCCATGTGTTTTTGTTACTCAATAGGCCAAGGGCATTATAACAATAAATACAGGTGTTCAGTTAACCAGGTATACTCCCTCTGTTTTCGACTCAAACTTACTGTTAAAAAAAAATAGGTGTAATGGAAAACTTTTTAACCCTTTGTTGTAAAATTATGGTAATGCATGGCATGAAGCGGCAAAAAATTAGCTTTCCATTGATGTATGCCATGTCATCCTTTAACATTTACTTAAAAAACATAGGTAATCAACGATTACAGACTTCGCCTCGTTATGGCACTTTGTCACAGTAACAAAATCTTGACTGGATGTTGACATCGCATTTTCATGCCTAAGCAAGGTTACATGATCCTACCATGTATAGTGACTGAGATCTGAACTTGCCTGAAAACTTGGACATAAATCACTCATGCATAAAA
Organism: Modiolus philippinarum; assembly: GCA_002080025.1. Classification (NCBI taxonomy): domain Eukaryota; kingdom Metazoa; phylum Mollusca; class Bivalvia; order Mytilida; family Modiolidae; genus Modiolus; species Modiolus philippinarum. The sequence goes on from MJUU01063951.1 coordinate 21,816, forward strand.
CATAAGTCAAAGTGACCTACTTTTGCCTGGATGCTGATGTNACATTTTAACCCTTTGTTGTAAAATTATGGTAATGCATGGCATGAAGCGGCAAAAAATTAGCTTTCCATTGATGTATGCCATGTCATCCTTTAACATTTACTTAAAAAAAAAGATATTTGGGGAAAAGTCACGCAAATATCGTTGTGGCTACTTTAATGAAAACAAGAAAATTACTGATATTAATTATAAACAAAATCTAAAAGGGAGATAATTTAAAAGAAATCAAATAATTCCTATCCTGCAACACACATGTGGATACAAAACATTATTTACCTTTATTATTATAACAAATTCTGTTTTTTTTATACATTAAGAACTATTCATCAATGTGCTGTGCAATAAAAATTATCATAATTTAAATGCAAAATGCAGTGGGATGTGTAGTTCGACCTTTTTTAGACCTATGCAACTTTAAAATACTGTGAAAGTCATGAAAGTACTACTGTTAGTTGGGTTCCAATTTTCATGGATTTCATGGTTTGCTAAAATCACAAAATTAAGTTCCCAACCAAATTGATATTTTTCGTAGGGTTTTATATTTATGGAATTTAAAACCATGAAATTAAGTACTCACAAAACAGTGATATTTTTGATAACCATGAAAAATTTATGTCCAAAAATAAAAGTACTTCCACATTAATACAAGTGATGACCCTAAGGGATGTCTCGCCTGTCCCTGCTGGACTCTAAATTGATGTAAAATCTAAGTGAACTAATCAGAAAAGTGAACATGCTCACTAGACTGTGAAATTGAGGTCAAGGACAAAAGTCACCTGCCAGACTGACATGTACTACCCAAGACCAACCTACATACCAAATATTATCAACCTACCACTT